>CANXYI012280388.1:0-16130 GCA_948208565.1 Hura crepitans | reverse complement strand
ATGCCAGGCACAGACATAGGCTTCATTGGTGTTGTTGTAACTAATTATCAATATGTTGAGACACACCATTGCAATAGCTGCTCCTCTACCACTAGCCTTAACACAACCACCATAGCTTGTAGCATTATAGAAAATGTATTTGGAGTGAGTGAAGAAAATGGGGGCCTTAGACTTTACCAAAATAGTAGAGTGATATCACCAGGGTAGAGTATTAGCTGGAGTGCACGGTTTGAATACTACAACAGTTAGAGTGTACATCTAAAAAAAGTCTAAAATGTGCCACCACTCTTCTCTAGGAAGAAGCATTTCATTGGTGGGATACCGCAAAGAGGAGGAAAGCTATAGTAGACATTACTAAGGAATTCTTCCTCCAGGAGTTCAAAAAGAGATACATATTTGAGACCTATCTGGACAAGAAAAGGTAGGAGTTTCTAGACTTAAAGTAAGGGCAAAGGTCAGTGACAAAGTATGAGAAAGACTTTACCTAATTGAGTAGATATACGGAGGCATTTATACCCACCGAGGAGGATATATAGAGCTGAGGATGAAGATAGCTACCTCAAAGATTTGAGCATTTTCCTTCCTGGTGTGAGCAGCCTATACAATAGAGGAAATGTTGAAGGAAAAGAGGGAGATTCTTCAGAAGAAAAGGCCTTTCATTACATCGCAAGTCAGCTCAGCATTTAATGCTAGTAAGAAGCAGAAAAGTACTTAGGCTCCACACTAGTCCCAGAGGTAGAGCCAGGCACTGAGGTCAGGTCAAGGATCTTAGTCCATGTATTGACCTCTACGACAGGTTATCAGTGCCCTAATATCGATAGCTCGGAGTGTACCACTAGTATGTGGGACATGTAACAGCAGACATTGGGGACCATATTGGTAAACCAGATGAGGAGAGTACTTTATTTATGGATCTAGATATCATTATCAGAGGGATTGCCCTAAGAAGCAAGCATATGCCACTCAGTTTCAAGCCTTATCTCCAATACCCAGTAGAGGCCAAAGAGAGAATAAGAATGATAAACTGAACACAAGTCAGAGGCCTGAGCACTAGTTTGCTAGTATGCCATTTGAGCTCGATAAAAAGCTAAGGCACTTGATGTCATTACCAGTACCTTCTTTTTACTTAATGCATTTGTTTAGTATTAATAAACCCATGATCCACTCATTTGTACATTTGCACCACAAGTATGGGATAAAGGTCTAGAACCTGAACCCATGGATATAGATATCCTAGTTAGCAACCCAATTGGGTAGAATGTGGTGGTGAATCGAATCTATAAAGATTGTCCTCTTGTAGTTTAGGACCAAGTATTCCAAGCTAACCTTATTGAACTCCCTTTTAATGAATTTGATGTCATTTTAGGTATGGATTGGTCATCAAAACACCGGGTAGTAGTTGATTGTGAATAAAAGAGATTCACACTTAAGATAGCTAAGGGATGTGAGGTGATAGCAACTGGTGAATGAAATTCCTTACCTAACATCATTTTAGTTGTGATAGCTTAACGATTAATTCAAAAGGGATGTGAGGCTACCTACCCCATACGGTTGATACTAATAAAACTGAACAGAGTCTCAATTAGATACTAGTGGTGTTAAAATTTCTAGATGTATTTCTAGATGAGCTACTAAGGTTGCCTCCATAATGAGAACTTGAGTTTGAAATTAAATTATATCTTGGTATTACTCTTTTGTCCATTAACCTATATCAGATGGCACTTGTAAAATTGAAAGAGCTAAAGGTGTAGTTGCAGGAATTGTTAGATAAAGGCTTTATCAGGCCGAGTACTTCTCTATAGGGAGCACTAGTGCTCTTTGTGAAAAAGAAAAATGGGTCACTTCAACTGTGCATTTTATTATAGATAATTGAATAAGGTGACAGTTAAGGATAAATACCCACTACCAAGAATTAGTGACCTTTTTGATCAACTTAGAGGTGCAAGTGTGTTCTCTAAAATTGATATGAGATTAAGGTACCATTAGTTGAGGATCAAGTTGATATTTTGAAGACTACCTTTTGCATTAGATATAGGCATTATGAGTTCCTAGTGATGCCATTTAGGCTCACTAATGCCCCTACGGCTTTCATGGACCTTATGAATAGGATCTTTAAGCCCTATTTAGACCAGTTTGTCATAATCTTTATTGATGACATTTTGGTGTCCTCCAAGAGTAAAGAAGAGCACGAATAGCATTTGAGGCTAGTGTTGTAGACACTGAGGGAAAAATAAATCTATGCTAAATTGGGTAAATGTGAATTCTAGTTGCATGAAGTAGCCTTCTTAGACTATATTGCTTCAGCAGAAGGTATCAGGGTCGACTCGAGCAAGGTCAAGGCCATATTAGAATAAAAGCTTTCTAGGAATGTAATCGAAATACAAAGCTTTTTGGGGTTGGCTGGCTATTACAAAAGATTTGTGAAAGGCTTTTTAATGATTGTAGCCCTAATGACTCAATTATTGCAAAAGGATGTAAAGTTCATGTGAGATGATAAATGCCAAGCAAGCTTTGATAAGTTGAAATCAATGCTAACTGAAGCTCCTATTCTTACTCAACCAGAGTAAGGGAAATACTTTGTGATTTATAGTGATGCCTCTCATAATAGGCTTGGTTGTGTGTTGATGCAAGAAGGGAAAGTGGTAGCTTATGCCTTCAGGCAACTGAAGCCACATGAATGGAATTACCTAACACATGAATTGGAACTAGCTGCTATAGTGTTTGCATTAAAAGTGTAGAGACACTATTTGTATGGTGAAAGTGTTACATTTACACTGACCATAAAAGTCTAAAATACCTCCCCACATAAAAAAAGTTAAACCTGAGATAATGCAAATGGATGGAGTTAAATAAAGGACTATAACTGTTCGATCGATTATCATCTAAGAAAAGCTAACATAGTCGCTGATGCATTGAGCCGAAAGTTTATAATAGCTATGAAAGCTATGAATGCCAGAGTTAAATACAATAGAGATCGTGCAGTTTTAGTGGAGCTATAGGTGAAACTTGGTTTAATGCAGTAAGTTAGAGAAGCCCAACCTCAAAATGATCACTTTATGTAGATAATGAGTAAAGCTAAAGAAAGGAAGACCATAGAATTCTAGCTCAAAATAGATGGATTCTTATACTTTCATGATAGATTATGTATGTTTGAGGTTGAAGAGATGAGAACACTAATCTTAAAGGAAGCACATGATGCTCCTTATACTATGCACCTGAGGAGTATAAAGATGTACTGTGATATGAAACCCCATTACTGGTGGCCATGAATGAAATTATATGTAATAGCTTATATAGCCCGATGTCTCACTTGTCAATAGGTGAAGGCTAAACATTAAGTTCCTTCTGGATTGTTGCACCTAATAGCAATTTCTAAATGGAAATGGGAGAAAGTAACCATGGATTTTATGGTGGGACTACCCATGACTAGGAGCAAATATGACACAGTATGGGTAATCATGGACAAATTGACTAAAATAGCTCATTTTATCTCAGTTAGAATGGATTATTCTTTAGAAAACTTGGCATGATTATACATAAAAGAGATTGTGAGATTGCATGGGGTGCTATTTAATATCATTTTTGATTGAGACCCTTGATTCACTTCTAGATTTTGAAAGAAATTGTAAGAAGCTTTAGGCACTTGTCTCATTTTTAATACCGCCTTTCATTCATAAACTAATGGACAATTGGAGTGGGTCATATAAGTATTGGAAGATATGGTTCACAACTATGCCATTGAGTTTAAAGGAAGCTAGGACTAGTACTTTCCTTTGGATGATTTTGCCTACAATAACAACTACTAGGCTAATATAGGCATGGCTACCTAAGAGGCTTTATATGGAAGGAAGTGCAGAACTTTACTCTATTAGAGTGAAATAGGTGGTGAAAGCAAGCTCATGGGACTCAATTTAGTCAGAGATGCTGATGAGAAAGTTAGAATTATTAGGGAAAGGTTAAAGGCTACCACTGACTGACAAAAATCATATGCTAACTTAAAATGAAAGGATATTGAATATGAGGTTGGTCAAAAGGTATTCTTAAAGGTATCGCTATGAAAGAAGATGCTTCAGTTTGGCAAGAAAAAAAAGCTGAGTCTGAGATTTATTGTCCCATATGAGATTATAGAACATGTGGGACCAGTTGCTTATCGGTTGGCCTTATTGCTAGAATTGCAATAGATTCATGACCTGTTCCACATCTCAATGCTCAGGCGATACAGATTTGACCCTTCCCACATAATTCCTATGGAGAAAATTCAAGTACAACTAGATCTGACTTATGAAGAGGAGCCAGTGTGAATACTAGCTAGAGGGGTAAAAGATATGAGGAATAGATCCATACCATTAGTGAAAGTGCTATAGAGGCACCACAAGACAGAAAAAGCTACTTGGGAAAGTGAAGAATAAATGAAGGCCTAGTATCCTCACCTATTCTCACCAGGTAAATTTTGAAGATGAAATTTCTTAAGAGGAGAAATATTGTAATGCTCAAGAATCTAGGTTTTATGAATAAAACTTCCTAAGGCATGAATAATGTCTCCTAGACATACGGGGCACCATATGGTGATCAAGGGGGAAGTACTAGTCATAGAACTTCGATAGGCTAAAAAAAGATGAAAATGAAATAATTAAAACTTTTAGTAGAACTAATAAATCATTTTACACTAAATTTGAGTGAATAGTAACCTTCGTTGGCCTTGTGTTGGGAAAGGCCTGGAATGTGCTTGAATAGACCTAAAAATAGCATACCTTGAATGTTGAAAATTCCAAATAATCCAATGGTGAAGGAATTATAATTTTTCGAGGTTGTTTGATATTTATTTGAAATTTATTAATTATGTGAGTGAATAGGTGCCTTAGTTCCCTTTGGAGTTTTGACTCGAGATTTTAGGGGACCTTTAATGAGAACTTTTAAGAATTTTTGGTAGTGAATGAATTTTAGAGGTCTAGAACAATTAATTTGAATTTTTGAAGCATAAAATGAAAAGTGGATTAATATGAAACACTGGATTAACACGTGGCGCGATTTGGACACTCTATGTGCATAATATAAAAAGGTGGCACATGTGTGGTAAGTCACATGTGCCAACCCACCCTATCTTCCTTCTCCTCCATAGTGTGGTCGATGCCACCTCTTTCTTTAATCTCTTTATTTTTTTCTTCCATTTCTCCCTCAATTCTATGCCAAAGCCCTCAAATTTTATATCAATCTTTACCTTCATGGCCTCTTGAAGCTAAATCCACTAACATAAATTGAAAAATGCTTAATTTTAGAGATTTTGGCACTTGGTGAATAGTTCCTAAAGGGAGTATAAGTGTTCTTTTTATAATTTTTATATTATATTTGGGTAACCCTAAGTGTACAAATAATAGCCGTATAGTTACATTTTAATTTGGAGATGTGTAAGATTTTTAAGAATTTTTCAAACCCTAAATGTGGTTATATTTGTAGGAAAAGAGAAACAAATTAAGGAGGAGAGACAAGTCAAGGCTTAAAGAGGTGAATTAGAGTGAGGTGAATTAGAGTGTTTTAAAACCTTGAGTAAGTGAATTTAATGAAAATTGAGTTGCGAAGCATGTGTGTGTGTTATATGTGTATATGTGAGGGTGTATGGATGTGTTACATTATGTAATGGTGTGTGCATTTGCATGAGACAAGCATATGAATGTGTTATGGTGTGTAAATCTAGCTTGAGTGTGTGGGAAGTACATGAGAAAACAAGAGATATGTGTGTGCATAGTGTAGGGTTGAATGGGACTCTAAGGGAGTGAATGCGTATGGGTGTGTTAATGGTATGAAAATGGCATGTAAATAAGCTAATGAGTTAATGGCAAACATAATTGTAATGTTAGGATAAAAGAAATGAAATGTGCATGCTTGGGTGTGTAATGGTCATGAGGTGTGTGTATGCTTGTAAGGGTTAGTGGTAATCGATGTGAATTGTGCTTGTAACCATGTACCTAGAAAAGTAAGATAGTTAGAAATGGGGGAAAAGGAATTATGTGCATTATATATTAATGAAGCGTTATAGTAGATGAGGAAAGTAATGTGATGTTACTTTTTAGGTGACATAATATAGGCACATAATGGTATGAATGCCTAGTGGTTACGAGCATATAAAATAAACCAAATGAATAATGATTCTTAAATTCCTAAGATGCCCAAATTAATGGTCAAGTGAATGTGAGAATATGCATGCAAATTGCATTATGTAAACAAAAGATAAATGAATGAAGTATGTGTTGAATGAGCTATAACTGAGAGCTAAATAATAATGAATGTTGGCCCATATTAGTTATATGCCTATTAGATAGGTTGATTGGTCAACTAGGGAGTTAACAACTACTAGGGGCTTTGGTCTAAGTGGATCATTGCCTATTAAAGGGCATAGTGGATATAGTTACCGAGGTTCTAATTATGAGCCCTGCACATAGGGTATTAGGAGGTCCTTATAGGCTGATCCCTACTACTCGTACTGTCATGGATATTGGGAGGTCCCACGGGACTGATCCCTGCTATCCACTTGAGCTGAGATTTGGGATTTTGGGAGGTCCCACGAGGTTGATCCTTGCTATCCTTACAATTGTTGGGTGGTCCAATTAGACTAATCCTTGCCACTTCAGTATTGGGAGGTTCTCATGAATTGATCCTTATTATCAGATGGAAATGGATAAATGCGTCTACTAAGACTTAAAATATAAGCCACTACATAGATTGGATCCTGTTATCCAGTATCTTAAAGTGTGGTCTTTCCAGTATGGGCCTAAAATAAAATAAAAAGGTAAATGGATGCAATGTAGGGGACCGAAATCACATATGTTAACTAGTAAAAATAAGGATATGAAGATAAAATATAAATGGTCAGAATGGCAATACATTAGGAAGTACAGTGAACTAGAGTTAATATTAAATGTGTAACTTATAAATAAGACTATAATATAATAAATAGGATGATTGAGTGGCTTGGCTCATGGGAGTTGCATGATACAATTCATTTACATTAAATTCACCACTGAGTGTGTAATCAACGTGTCGGTGTTTCAATGCACAGGTAGTAGATAGGAGGTCGCTGCTTAGCCTTAACCCTCAGTGTAGTTGCCATCCTCATTTTGTGTATATGCTCTAATACTTTTGTACTTGCACAACTAGAGGCACTCATGTATATAGAGTTAGGGCCTAGCCATGTACAAAACTATGTATATATATTAGTTTGATATTTTCATTTGTAATTCCTAAAATAGGTTACACACATTGTTTATCACGTATATGTATATATGAATGTGTGCTGTTGATGAGATATGGGCCTAAAACCCTTATGGGTGATTATCTGATATTGAAATGATTACTTTGTGGACCAACAAAGTCAAAAAAGTGTGACATGTCCGAGGTTATTATTAGAAATACTTTTCTCCAAGTTAAAATTTTCTGTTTTTCACCCGGACAACTATTATGTTGCCAAATTTTCTATTAAAATCAATCAGTCAGAATATGTCTGATAGATTAATGATTATAGATAAATACAGTAATGACGAGGAAGGAAATATATGAAAATGATAATGAAATATAAAAGGAATAGGAATATAATTATTAAGTCTATAAAAATTAGTGATTGTCGGTGGGGTGGAATCAGGATGGGTGATCGTCAAGAAGGTAGCATCTTTTATCCAGGCCAGTTAATTATTCGATAGAGGGTGTTACAAAAACCACCTCTATCCAATGGTGATATATCTAGGCAATTCAAGAAATGCATTTATAAAGGAATTCTTAGTGGGATTATTTTCCTATAATTGCTTAACAATTTTAGAGAGAAAGAAAGATATCTTCTCAGACTTTAGAGCAATATTATAGGGTTTTATTAAGGCAAAACTAAAATACACAAAATCCCTAATCTTTCTCAAAATAGTCATCTATATTAAAACTACAAAATTTCAATTACAATTCTTTTCACTTTACTAATATTGTCAATTTCAGTGAGTTTGTATCAAATACATTTTTATCGATCCATTCATTCAATTTATTTGTTAATTTTTCTTTTCCACTTTGATTTTTCATTGTATTCTGTCTGTGTGTTACAAGGGAATTAAATATTATGCTGGTGGTTTGTCAAAGATAAAGAAATCAAGTTTTGTTTCAGGTAATTCTCAATTCTTAATTTATAACTATTTTTTGCATTAATTTTTCTTTCTTGGAAAACCTTGGCAAATCTAACATACTCCACTATTTTTACATTACATTACTTTTTCTTTTTTTTTTTTGTCACTGATTCTAAGCTTTTTATCTTACATGGGCAATCATTATTTCATTGGCAATTTATATCTTTGAAATTAGGCTTTGAAAAAGTTTTAATTCCTAGTCCTCACTTTTCTTATTATTATTAGCTGTTAATCTACAAAGCAGTTGAAGAAAGATATAATTACAAGGGTCGATCATTCATGATATGACTTTGATCATTATTATCTTTTTTATCTATCTTTTAACACTTTTATCCTCATCTTTTCTTAAACTAAGTTAAGAATGCTACAAACTATTTGTTGTATGTCCCAAAGCTTATGTAATAGGAATTATTTTTTCATGTAACATGTGAACTTTATTTATTAATGAAATGACATTTCTTTATTACATGGTGCTTTTATAATACTTATAATTATTTGCTATGTCTTAAACCATGTTATAAAGTCCCTAGTATATAATTACAGTGCAAAGAAAATCATATAGTGTTCATGATGTGAGATTCTTATTGCATGTAAATGTGATAACAACTAAATTATCCTTGATCATAGTATTAACAAGAAGGGGGACTATTAATATGGATAGACTAACATATATTATACTTCTTGATTGGACTAGTAGTAGTTTAGACAAGTTGTAAGCATATGGATGCTTAAAGTTAACATATGGATGCTTACTTGGGAATGAAGGACCAACATGAGATCTTCACTTGGTTACTTAATCTATATTACTAAAAGTAGTCTCTTATCATATTAGTGGTGCAAGTATTCTTAGACTTGAGACAAGTAACTATCATAAGTATTAAGTGATGTACTTTAACTCTAGTACTTTCACATTGAACAAGAAGTATACATAGTAAGAAAATTGGGTATGTCATGAGATACTTGAAGATGGGATAGTGATTAATAGAGGATTCACCACTAGATGAAACTAGGGAGTTAATCTCACAGTTTTAATATGTTATCTTTATTTGGGAAACTTTGGCCAAAGTATAGTGCAAGTGTGAATTAGACTCACATCGGCTTTTTGGGAATGAAGATAAAATTTTTAGAGCCGACATATTTGGGCTCAATTAGACATGCTTAATTGAGCATTAAGTTGACATAAGTCCATACTCAAACCTGAATGAGATAAATGATGGTGAATAGAGTTCATTGCATGGTAATTGTGTATGGAAGGATTAATTCGAACCACTTGAATTTTTGACACCTGGGTAGTCTTGATGCATGGTTAGATGTCTCTCATGACTTATACATGTGAGAATTAATAATTAGAAATTAATTGTGACTTATTGAGATTAAATCATAAGAACCCTAGTTGGAGTAGGATTCTAATTCACTATATAGTGCCAATGTGTCTAAAAAATCCATAGGGTTACACATGCAAAGAATTTGAGATAAGAATCAAATTTATCAAATATTTAATGACATGATATGTCATTGAATTTTGGATAAATATGAAAAAAATAAAATTAGCTTGGAGTCCAATTAATAGATATGACCGAGAATTAAGGTTAGAGAGGTTTTATTTTGATATGATTTTTGACTAGCCTTTTAAGATTTAAAAGACCCATAAATCAGATCTAGAGTTGATCATAATTGTAACCTTATAAAAGGGCTTTAATTGGCTGCCCAAATTTAATCCAAAATTATGTGCATAGACCCAGTAAATGGGCTCTGCGTATGGAACAATAAGAGACCCATTTTATGGGCCTTCTAAAGGGTTTAATGGGTAAATTTTTTATGAGATAATAATTAGACCAAGGCACAATTTAAGTATAAGTTATGTTAAATTAATCAACCACCATAGAGCCCTCTCTACTACTATCTATGCACAGAAGGGTACTACTTCAAGGAAGCAATTTTTCTTTCTTCTCTTCTCTAAACCCAAAAATCTTAGTAGCCCTTAAGTTCTCAAGTTTTCTCTTATACATAGAGGTATAGATACCTTAGAGGTGTTCCCATAAGGATAATTGTGGGTTGCAACAACCTGATGAGATGAATGAAGAAAAAGAAGCCCTACATGGATAAAAGTAAAGTACTATAAATTAATTTTTTGTTATTCATGTCCATTTTATAATCTTCTGGTGTATTATCAATGTTCAATTTTCATGAAACATTTTAATTTCTATTATGCATTTCTCTTGAAAACCAACAATGGTATCAGAGTAAGGTTGCCATTGAAAGATTTGAAAACTGTTGAAAATTTGATTACAGTAAAAATGTATATTAGTGGCTGAATTATGTATATGTGGGTTCTATGATTTTTATTTTTGTAAATAAGATCATATTAATAAGACTAATGATAATTTGATGTGGATAAATCTAATCTTGATCACTTTAGAAATTAAAAATGAATTATGCATGAAAACCACACTTTTTGCCATGTATAGTATGCGTGTAGAAGGTTTTGGATTTGGTTTTGTATCCTTGGCTACTCTTGTTTGAATTTATTGTAATTTAATTAGATATATGTTGAGTTAAAATGGTTATTTTAATTCTAGACACCATAAGCATATGGAACAAATTAAATAAAATTAGAGAATTCATTAAAAACATAATCGGGTTTTTAAAGGAACAAAAACTAATTAGTGTGCAAGTGTTATGCATTTTGTTTTATTTATTTTCTAATAGTTTTAGAATTAATTTTTCATAAATAAAAGATGTTTATTGTGACACCCCTTACCCAACCCACTTATTAGATTTGTATGAGGAGCGACACATAACCCATATCTAAACTTACTTAAAACCTAAATAACCTAAAATTTACATAACTTGATTATTATGAAAACCTTATGAACTCATGCTTTGTGAAAGCTGTTATATAGGTTAGACTGTTAAGGATTATGGTGTTGAAAATCTAATAGCATAATGGCTATTCGATGACATTAGTCCAAATAGTAACTTGCAAGAAAAACACTTTTATATCTTAACCATCACAACTACAATCTAACCTCATCATCCACATGATCTCAACACACATTAACCAAAACTCAACTCGTGTATAAGGATCATCAATCCATATCATAACTATTTACATAGATACATGCTTCATTATATAAAGAGTTACAAAACAAACTTGAAACATGTTTAGGCTTAAGCCCTTAATACATACATATGAGTGCCTTATCATGCTACATCATATAATATATACAAGATAATACCAAAAGGAATCTTCTTTTGATCTTTAACTGCTAAAATGAGGTTTTAACTTTAATCTACTCTTCGACCTATGCCTATAAAAAACAAACAATACAATAAGCTTTAGAGCTTAGTAGTGTATCTAATAACATATGCTAAACTCACATACATGGTATATTCTTGAATTCATTATAACACATGCATAGCATTTTAACATAACCATGATATTTATGTCATACCAAGAGTGTGTCCTAACAACCAGATTCATAATATGCAATTTATTTCATATCATCCTCATATTACCATTTGCATTTTCTTATATTTTCTTATGAGTTATTAATTATCTTAGTCAAGTTATTTACTTAAGTTTACCTATAATCAACAAACAGGATCTCGAAACTAGATAATAGGAATTGAGGGCCATCGAGGCTATATAGAATCGGAGACCATTAAAGTCATATGGGGACCACTAAGGTCATACTAGGACCATAGAGGTCATATGGGGACTTGAAGATCATAAATCAAATAATAGCCTAAATGCAAATACGAGGGTTCGAAGACCATAAATAGGGGCTCTAAAGCCATATACGAGAGCTCGGAGGCCATAAATAAGCACCGAACTGCTCTATTAGCTGCTAATCTTACTAGTTGACTAATCAACCTATCTAAACTAAGTTATCTATATTCATATGGGCATAAGATATTTAATTACATTTCATATAATTACATACGTCTTAAAATTCAACATTTTAGCTCAAGTTTTAAGTCACACATATCTTTAACATCATTTCATACCACATTTCTCTCATGGATGCACTAAACATTATCAACATATGTCTTGTGCCAATAGGCCATGCATTATAAGGAATTAAGAGATCACATCTCAAATAGGCCATTTAACCATAACATACAATTAACATGCCTTTAGTGTTACACTTCCATAATAGGCAATTCATGTCATCATTTCATTCCATTATCATGCACTTACATACTCTTCTTTGTTCTTATTACTTACTCATAACCATATCCAATCACGTTCATTTATCATGCCATACATTACTTTCATAGCTCAATTATGCTTATGCCATATCATATGTAATTGTATAAACATCACATCACATAAACATTTTATTGTTACCATTGTTTAGGGTTTTGGCCACATGCATTTTCAACACAACCTTTATGATTTCATGCCTTATATATACATACTACATATGTGTCATGCCATTTCACTTTACATAAGTCAAGATTCATACTAAAAATCATTCAACATGTACATTTAATCACACATATGAATTTTGGCTAACACCTCAAACATACACATCGCACTTTAATTCTTCAATTGACACCTTAACCTATGCAATTAATACCATTTAACTACAAATTAATCATACATTCCATTTCTTATTAATATAAATACACATGACACATTTAATAAACTAACATACACACTTTAATCATGCAAGTTCACACATCAAGGCATTCTATTGTTGGATACACATACTACATGGTGTCAAAAACACCAATTAAGCCTCATCAAGATTTATCTTTGCCTTTTTCTTTGCGTCCTTCACCTTTCTTTACAAATATACAACATATAAACACTTAAAAATCCAAAATAAAATCTAGAGGCTTTCAAACATTAAATTAACCATAAATAACACTTCTTAGGTCCCAAATACACTTTAGAAAAATATAAAAACTCAAGAAAACCACTCACCCAAAACTTGGCACTATTTACCGAACTCAATTCTTTCATATTCTTCAAAATTTCTTCTTCAATCTTGCTTTAATCACCATAGAAATGTATAGAAAGCCTTGATTTTGGGTTTAGATGTTTAATTAGAGGGTTTAATGGAAGAGAAAAGAGAGAAAAATGGTAGAAGGGAGGAGTTAAAAGCCGTGGGTTTTAGAGGTGTAAGGAGGAAAAAGATTTATCTTTCTTTTGTCCAAAAATAGTCACTTTGACACTTTATAAAGTCCTCTAAGCTAATGGCTATAATTTAATTTACTTAGAATCCAATGGCTCCTAAAAATCCCAACCCATTATCCATTCTTTTAAAAATTATTCTTTCCATTTAAAACCTTAATTAACACCTCTTAGGTTCCCATAAAATGACTTGGACCACTACTTGAAAGACTCGAACAAACTGTACTAAAAAACACCAAAAAATCAAATTAAATAGTTACTTTTAACTTTACTTAATTTTTAAAAAATATGTCTTGGTATTCAAAAATTCTAATTCCAATACCCATAGACTATTTGAAATATTTGAGTATCAGGTTGCGATATTCCCAAATCAATTTGAGCAAAATTACAATATTTTACAGTTCAACTTTAACTAGGTTACTATATATAGAACACTGTCGTAAAAACTTTACTTCTATTTTTAACCATCTTAATGACTTTGTTTTCATTCCAAATTTTGCCTATAATTATTTTGTAAATATTACTTCTTTTTGATGGCATTAGTGTAACTCAGGTCTTGGAAAAACTATTCACATTCTGAGGAGTACTATTTATAACCTTGAATTTCTCAAGTGTTACATTTATGATATTAGTTAAAAGTTTTTTAAGTAGTAAAAATCATTTGCACATGAATTGGATTTATAAACTTGCTTAATTGTCAAGATTCCACATAGTTTTGTGCTATTATAGAGATTATGTATTTTACCAGGGATGAGAGTGGTTAGTGGAGTCTCTACCTAGCCTATACACTAGGACCTCTGATCTTCTGTACTAGAAAGGTTCAAAATTTAGATCTTATATATACTCAAATAATATGCCTTCATTTTTATATTATAACATTTATTAATCCCATATCAAGGAAGCATACATTATATTTAAACATCCATATCACCTTTGCATGTATAAGAATAAATTGCAGTATTTAAAGTATACAATAAGCATATTGATATATTTATACATCTAGAAATTAGGTTATTAATTAGTTATAGTGTGACCTGACAATTACCCATAATTTCATAGGAATTAGTGGCAATTGCCCAACTCCCATCTTTAAGAGATTGGCCTTTTAAAATACGTTCTTTAATATGACTTTTAATTAGGAAAACTCAAATCTGTTTTATTATAAAAACACCAATTAATTATGTAAAAAATCATTTAATGTGAAAGTTAGGCAATTGATGTGTAAAATAAGTTGTTTAACTAATTATTACAATCCAGAATAAATCAAAAGATATAATAAGTACGAAAAAAATAAAGTAAAGCACTTAAATGGTCCTATCTGTACACTGATGAGTCTGTGTGGACTCTATATAGCTCTGGATAGTTTTCAAGTTGACTAATGCTTATGAGGAATATTATGTCCATCCAGACCTCCACTCTAGTGAGAAAGGTTACTTACATATAACTCAAAGGAAGATATTTAATGATACCAGATAAAGGATTCATATAGAAGATAAGAAAAATAAATACATATGAAACTGAAGTTCAAAGTAGATATCTGGGCAAACTATATTCCTCATGAGAGGGAGTCTGTGTAAACTTATAGACAAAATATGCAAGAATGATACAAGATTATCTATATGGACTATGCTCTTATGGACTATACAATAATTTTGATATATTAACAGCATGAATTTTAGAGAATGAGATAATTATACAACATCTAACATCATAGATTAACATTGACATGGTAAACAAGATATATTAAAGCATGATACATGAGATAAAGAAGATATTGTTATTGAACATAAGTTTGTACAGACAATATATCATACACATGTTAAGAAAGTAAGTCCATACAGATGTTAGCATGCTCACAAATAAGTCCGTTCAATTAGGATGAAGATAACAAAATAATTATGATGTAATGGTAGTTAATTATACACTATAAAACAACTTAAAACCATGACCTACTCTTATGATTAAAGTGGGGATTACATAAAATCTCCTCACTTGTGATGAATTCTTAGAGATCATAGGTTCATGAAAAATAGTATCAATGATATATAGAAGAGATCTCATATATTACCTTGTGAATAAACTCTTCAAGCAATAGCACAAAAGTGTAGGAGTATAGAAAGAATTATCTTTAGCAATTTTAATAAGACTAGTAGATCATATCCTGGTTGGAGTCCTCTTCTAGACTCAAGGATGGCTTTCTTAGCTACTATGAATTTGATTCTCAGCCTCCACCTTCTTCATACCCAAAAAAGGTATTTATAGGCTTAGGTTTTTGAGTTTCTCATCTAAAGGAAGCAAAATTCTAATAGGATTATGAATTATAGTCTAAATAGGATGATTGAGCTTTTGAAAGGTTTTACTTTGGCAAGTACATTTAGACTTGAATGGCTTAGTTCGTGTGGACCTAGGTTGTATGCTTTCTTGTTAGTTATGGGCTTTAGGCTAGGTCTTAGGCTATGTTTGAATTAGTTTGTACAAATATAAACTTAGACTTGTCTGCACAAACCATGGGCCTTAGGCTTGGTAGAGCTGATTGGGCTAGTACGACCTAAGTGGAGTGTGTCCATACGGACCCTATCTAAGATAGGTCTGCATGGATTAGATTCCTAAGGGGCTTTTGCCATTGCTTAAGAGCTTGTCTTTAGTGATTATCATAGGCCAAAAAGGTGAGGTATCTACAGTTGCCCCTACTTTGGTGTGTGCTATGAAATGCCAATTCAATAGTGCATACCAAAGTATATGAGTTAGAAGTACTTACCTAAAAGTATACTTACCTGAAGGTATAAACTATGAATGACTACCTCTGAATTATTGTCAAAAGCTTATAT
>CANXYI012280367.1:0-10570 GCA_948208565.1 Hura crepitans | reverse complement strand
ATTCATGCACATATATGTTCAATTTAACAATTCCATACAAATGTTCATGGCATTTCACGTACATTCACATCATGAAACGCTTGTAATACATCAAATTCACATACCTAGAGTAATCTTGTATCCTTTTTCACCCTTTTATGGCATTAATTCCCTTTGTTGATCATCAATTTGCCTTACACCTACATAATGGAATCCTAACTTAAAAAATTCACCAAAAATCATACCAAGCTCTAAATTGAAATCTAAAAACATGGCCTAAAATAAATTATTGGTTTTGCTAAATTTTTAAATTCATTTATTTTCCCCATTTTTTGGCCCTTTAAAGTTTCATAAATAGTGCACACCAATTCTGGCCTTACGTAGGTGTCCCGGTTCCTTAGAAACATAGTTTGAGCCTTTAAGGCACTATTCATGTAACCTTAATTTATGGGCATTATAGGTTGAATGGTATGTTAAGGCACTTAGATGACATAGAACTAATTTATTGAAGTGCAAAAATAAGATTAAACATGAAATAATGAAATATTAAATTATATGATAAAAAATTTAAGGCTTTGATTTTAAGTGATTGGATCCTAATGGCTAATAAAGGAAGAGAAAATCATATAATGATTTTATATGTAATGACATGAGAAAAGTGATATAACTATGTATAAGAAGTTAAAATATGGAAAAATATGTTATGATAAGAGATAAATAAGGTAATAATTAAGATTTGAGAAGTAAAGAGTAATTGAGATTGTAATATGGTACACTTAAACATGGTAAATATAGAGCAAATGTTTAATTAGAGATAGAGAATTAAATAAAATTTGACATTAAGGCCTATATTATTTGGACACCTACTAGATAGTTTGATCGGTTAACTAGGGAATTAGCAATTGCTATGACACTTTAGTTTCATGACATATTAGTCCTTAAGGATGACTGTACTTATGATATTAATGTTTCTATTATGTTATGCAGGTGCAGTCACCTAAAGTTCCATGAGAGCCACTGCACATGTTGAGATATGAGATGTAAATGATAGCTACAGCTATTGAGGTCTAAAATGAGGACCTGTACATAAGCCTTAAGTTGAGTGCAATCGTCGAGGTTCTGAAATAGAACCACCCTTTATACAAATTGAGACTGATAATGGTTGTAGCCATAGAGGTCTAAAATACAGGCCCTTACAAAAGTCTAGATCTTGTTATCTAGTGTTTAAAGTGTATTCTCTCGTATATAGCCCACTTAATTGAATACTAAATATAAGTAATCAATGGAATGCAAATTAAATGATATGATAGGTGTTAAGATGATTTATTAAATTATGAATTATATGTAATTCAAACTATATGCTACATACCTATTTATAAACTCGATATGACTATGCAATTAAGTGCTTTGCATGTTACATGTGTTGTAGTGCATGAATCATTAAATTCACAACTAAGCATATGCTTGCCGTATTGATTTTCTTAATGCATAGCTAGTAGATAGTTTGTGCAGCTCAGCTTTGTAAGAGTAGCATAGTAACTCAACCTACACCTTTGGGTATAATTTTGTTATTTATATATTGTACATAGATGCACTTATGTATAGGTTATGGATAGAGTTGTAATAATTATAATACATAATACTATTTAAACTCATGTTAAACTCTATATGTATGTTTGAGTTTATTTGTGAACTACTGTTGGATGATGGTATTAGTGTTTTTGATGGATCAAAAGGATCCTGTGTAGTGGGTTATGGATGAGATAAATATAGAAATATGCATTTTATAGGTTAAAATTTTTGGTTTTTCACACGAATAACTGTTATAATGCCGAATTTTTATTAAAACTAACTTACTAAGAAATTTATAAGACCATAAGTAAATAAAAATGAATAACTCAACCCAAGATATCATATTGCATATAAAAAAGAGTGTAATGAAAATAAGTTACATCAGATTCTAGATATAGAATATAAAGGAAGTGACATTTCTTATACGGTTAAGTGAGATTTGTCAAAGTTAGAATTAGGATGGTTGACCTTCTAGAAAGTAACATCTTTTATCCAGTCTGGATAAAGGATTGGGTAGGGGGTGTTATATCTAGTGGTATCATAATAGGTTTAGGCATTCCTAGGCATAGAGTTTTACATGAGTGCATTAAGGTTGATTGCAAGTTCTAGATTGCAATTCTGCTTGAGGCTAATAATTATTTCTTTTATAGTGAATGGAGATGAGTGAGTGCATTCCACCTTATGAGGAAGTTGTTGAAAGCCATGTGTTGCCCACTATACTTGAGCTTGCTACTTTAGAGGCTCTGGTGCCCAGTGATACTACCCGTCTAGCTTCTATATAGGCATAGTCAACACTCTTATAGTAGATGGTAGAGTTACTTTGGACAGCTACTACTGTAGCTGCTCTACCATAACCATCGGTTAACCACTTTTATATATCCAGGCCTTGTAAAAACTACCTAGAGAGAGTTAAAAAGATGAGAGCAAAAGATTTCCTAGGCACTCGAATAGATGATTCCTTAAAGGCTGAATATTGGTTAGAGAGGACCATCAAAATTTTGCAATAGTTAAAGTGCTCGATAGAGGAGAATTTGAAATGTGTTACTTCATTATCACAAGAGGAGGCCTTCCACTGGTGGGAAATCACATCTAAACATAAGGCTACTGAGGAGATAACCTAGGATTTCTTTTTAAAATAGTTTAGGAAAAGGTATATCTTAGAAACTTACATTGAGAAGAGGAAATAAGAGTTTTTAGATTTAAAGCTAGAAAGGTGGATTGTGTCTAAATACGAAAAGGACTTTACGCCATTAAGTAGAAACACTAAGGAGTTTGTCTCTACTGAAGAAAAGAGATGTAAAAGACATGAGAAGGGCCTCGATATTAAGATCTCGACATAGATGGCTACATCAAATATTAGAGAATTTGCTTCTTTAGTAGCAACTGCTTATGGTATGGATAAATTGCTGAAGGAGAGGAGAGAAATGTATTAGAAGAAGAGGTCCTTTACCCAAGGTCAAGCTAGCTTGATCCTAGAGGCAGAAGAGAGGACAAATATCCCAGCAACTATAAAAATAAGGCCAAATATAAAAATTAAGATAAGGACTTTAATTTTAATCTAAGAAATAACAAGACTGCCCCATTGAAATATAATACTTATGGAGGAAGGTATAGTGGGATTTGCTAAAAGACTCAACCTAGTGCATACTTTGTATGTGGCTTTAGAAATCGTTTTTAGGCAAACTGCCCTAAGAAGTAAGAAAGTGGCACTCAGATGCAAGCATCTTTACTAACCCTACTAGAACTCATAGAGAGAATAAAAGTAAGTGAGGTACCTCTAGTCAAAAGCCTTGATTTGATGCTTGAGCTCTAATAAGGCAATATACAATTCGAGCTAGAGAGAAAGTTGATTCTCCAAACATCATAGTAGGTATATTTTCTTTAATTAAGTTACCTATTTTAGCCTGGATTGACTCGGGATCCACACACTCTTATATCTATACTATATGAGCATAGGATAGAGGGTTAGAACTAAAACCTATGGGTATAGATATTATGGTTGGTAACCTAATTAAGCAACACATAACAATTAATAGGATATATAGAGATTGACCTTAGGTCATCTAGGAACATGAACTTTTGGAGGATCTCATTGAATTTCCATTCGATGAGTTCGATATCATTTTAAGGATGGATTGGTTATCCAAACATATAGCTATAGTGGATTATAAATAGAAGAAACTTTCTTTTGAAACTCTAGATATAGAGGAGATAACCATGATTGGTGAGAGAAATACTTTGACCAATACTATTTTAGGTGCTATAGCTAGATGGTTAATATAGAAGGGATGTGAGGCATATTTGGCTCACATAATTGACACCAAAAATAATAAATTAAGCCTTAATAAGATACCTATGGTACCAAAATTCCTAGAAGTATTCCTTGATAAATTGCTAAGACTACCACCTAGACACAGTGATGCCACCTATAATAGGCTTCGGTGTGTGTTGATGCAGGAAGGGAAGATAGTAACATATGGCTCTTGACATCTAAAATCTCATGAAAGAAATTCTATTACACATCACCTAGAGTTGGCTATCATCATATTTGCTTTGAAGGTGTGGAGATATTATCTACGTGGTGAGAAATACTGCATCTTTAAAGATCATAAAAGTCTCAAATACCTTCCACTCAAAAAGAATTAATCTTAAGGCAATGGTGGATGAAGTTGATAGTGGATTACAATTGCTTCATTAATTACCATCTAGGAAAGGTGAATGTGATAGTGGATGCATTGAGTCAAAAATTCATAGTATCCATGAAATTGATGAATGCCAAGTTCCGCTATAAGAATGATGGGACCTTCTTAGTTGAATTACATGTGAGACCTAGCTTAATTTAACACGTGAAAAAAGCACAAATGCAAGATGATCGATTAATGAAAATCATGAACCAAGTCAAAGAGGGAAAGATTACATAATTTGAAGTCAAGACGGATAGGTGTTTGCACTACCATAAATGACTATGTGTACTAGACATAGAGACAATTAAGAAATAGATTCTTTAAGAAGCCCATGAGGCTTTTTATGCCATGCACCTAAGGAGCATGAAAATATATCTAGAACTGAAACCTTACTATTGCTGGCTAGGGATGAAAAAAGATGTAACTAAATATGTGACAAGGTGTCTGACATGTTAGCAAGTGAAAGTAAAACACTATGTCCTTTTTGGATTGCTTTACCCTTTAGCAATTTGAGAATGGAAGTGGGAAAAAGTTACAATAGACTATATGATAGGATTGCCTATAACTAGGAACAAGTGTGATGTGGTATAGGTGATAGTTGATAAATTAACAAAGATAGCATATTTTATCCTAATGAGGGTGGATTATTCATTTAAGAAGTTGGCCCAATTAAACATTGATGAGATTATGAGATTTTATGGAGTACTACCTCCCATTATTTTAGATCGAGACCCAAGATTTACATCAAGATTTTAAAAGAAGTTGCATAAAGCTTTGGGTACTTAATTAACTTTAAGTATGGTATTCCACCCACAGACTAATGGACAAACTAAATGAGTTATTCAAGTACTTAAGGATATGCTACATAGTTGTGCTATTGCATTTAGAGGTAGTTGGGATTATTACTTAGCCTTGATGAATTTTGTATACAGCAATAGTCACCAAGCTATCTTAAGTATGGCATTATATGAGGCATTATATGGGAGGAAATGTAGAACTCCTATGTGTTGGACTGAACTAAGTGAAAAAAAGTTAATATGACCTGATTTAATCAAGGATGCCAAAGAAAAGGTGAAAAACATTAGAGGCCTATTGAAGTTAGCCATAGATAGACAAAAATCCCATATAGACTTAAAGTAAAAATGCATCAAATATGAGGTCAAAGAGAAGGTTTCATCGTGGAAAAAGAAGCTTTAGTTTGGTAAAAAGGGTAAACAGAGCCTTAAGTTCATTAGCTTGTATAAGATTACAAAACGTATAAGGCTAATAGCCTATTAGTTTCCTCTACCTCCAGAATTACAATAGATTCATGATGTGTTTCATGCGTTGATGTTGAGGCGATACAAATTAGACCCTTCTCATGTGTTACTAATGGAAGAAATTATGATGCAGCCTAACCTCACTTATAAAGAAGAACCAGTACAGATTCTCACTCATAAGGTTAAATAATTGAGAAATAAAGTAGTCCCATTAGTGAAGGTATTATAGAGGCACCATAAAGTTGAGGAGGCCATGTGAAAGAGTGAGGAATAGATGAGAGCCCAATATCCTCACCTATTTAGCCTAGGTAATTTGTAAGATAAAATTATTTTAAGAGGGGAAGAACTGTAATGCTCGTAATTTTTTGATGTTATGAATATTACTTCCTAAGTAGTGAATAGTTTTTCTCAAAATCCTATATGCACTAATGCCATAAAATGGAAGTATTAATTATAACATAATTATGGGTGAATTTTGGGATCAAATTGAAGTCATTTAAGGGGTTAAAAATGCATGTAAGTTTTATTTACCGGTGTCCCGTGAAGAATGACTTAATTGAATCTGAATGATAAAATATTTTAAAATTGCGAAGAATATTCTAGAAATAGCATGACCTTATGGTAAAAAAATTCCAACTAAGCTAATGGAATTGGTTTTGGAAATTTCTGACTTCGGGAAGTAATTAAATGGAATTAATTTATGACATTTTAGTCAAAATAAATAGTTCCTCTTAGAATTTAATTACAATTATTAAGGGATATTTAAAAAACTAATTTTGATGATTTATGGCAAAATTAGCTGATTGAATTGATATTTGTAGCATTAAATAGGAATTTTTAAAGAGAAAACTAACTAAATTAAATCCTAGCCATCCATTTTGACAAGTATCTTAAATCTAACCATTTATTTCCTACATAAGAATAGACTTTACTCCATTTATACTAGCCTTTATCTACTTCTTTTTCCCCCTCCCATCTGATGCCACCCTCCTCCTATGAACCCTTATATTTTTTTTCTTCCTTTATACCATAAAACCAATAAAATTCATTCACCTAAAATTACTAAAATTGCCTCCATAACTTACTAACACCTAATTTGGTGAGAAAAAGTCTTGAAAGTGCAAAATAGAGAAGAATTCAACCTAGGGTGAATAGTGACCAACGTGAGAATTCATGGGTATTTTTATGTTTTTAATTTTTTTAGAGTAGGATTTAAGTTCCACAAGGTATTTTTAACCCTAGAATTTAATTTGGAAGCCCAAAGAATTTTTGTTCAATTTTTCCTCGAAGGAAAGTGTGTATATTTATGGAGAAAGAATGAGAAATGAAGGAGAAAATGGAGGATAAGGCCTGAAGAGAAGTTTAAAAGTGTTTTGAAGCTTGTTGTAAGTGAATTTAGTGGTTTATGCTTTGAATTTAATTGTTTTCATATATTAGGCATATGCTTGCATGTATATGAATGCGTATGTTTTTATGGAAACTTAAGTGCTTATGTGTGTGATGTGCATGAATGGATCAAATATGGTGGGTGATACTTAAATGACAAGAAAAAGGGATGAAAAACATGGTGAATAGCCAAAAACTATGAGTGGCCAAAATATACACTTAGTAGGTTTAAATAGGAATAATTAATATTTAAGTGTAAAATGTATAACATTAACCTTAATTAAGTGGTATAATATGCTTTAAGTACTTATATTGAAGGAACATGAAATTTAGATGGAAAATATTGAAGTGGCAAAATGGTATGTTAAGGCAATTAGGTAACATAGAACTAATTTATTAAAGCATAAAAAAAAGATTAAACAAGAAATAATGAAATATTAAATTATATGAAGAAAATTAAGGCTTTGATTTAAAGTGATTGGGTGGCCTACTTGCTAATGAAGGAAGAGAAAATCATATAATGATTTTATATGGAATTACACGAGAAAAGTGATATGACTATATAAGAAGTTAAAATAGGGAAAAATATTTTATGATAAAAGATAAAAAAAAGTAATAATTTAGATGTGAGAAGTAAAGAGTATTTGAGATAGTAATATGGTACACTTAAACATAGTAAATGTAAAGTGAATATTTAATTAGAGATAGAGAATTAAATAAAATTTGTAATTGTATCCCATATTAGTTAGACACCGACTGGATAGGTTGATCAGTCAACTAGGAAATTAGCAGTTGTTATGACACTTTGGTGTCATGACATATGAATCCCTAAGGATGACTGTACTAATGACATTAATGTTTTTATTATGCTGTAGGAGTGCAACCGCCTTAAGGTCTATGAGGGCCATTAGATATGTTGAGATATAAGATGTAAATAACAAGTGCAGCCATCGTGGTCTAAAATGAGGACACCTGCATAAGCTATGAGATAGGTGCGGCTATTGTGGTTCTGAGATAGAACCCTCTGCATAGATTGAGACTTATTATAGGTGAAGCCATTAGGGCTTAAAATTCGGGCCCTTACATAAGTCTAGATCTCGTTATTAAGTGTTTAAAGTATAGTCTCTCAGATATGGGCTACTTAACTGAATTCTAAATATAAGTAATCAATAGAATGCAAGACAAATGATATGATAGGTGTTAAGATGATTTATTAAATTATAAACTATATGTAATCAGAACTATATGCTACATACCTATTCATAAACATGATATGATTGCATGTTGCATGTGATATAGTGCATGAATCATTAAATTCACCACTAAGCATATGCTTAGCATATCGATTTTCTCAATGCGTAGGTATTAGATAGTTCGTGCAACTTAGCCTTGCAAGAGCAATATAGCAGCTCTACCTAAACCTTTGGTATAATTTTGAATTTCTAGTTTATATATACATTGTACATAGATGCACTCATGTATAAATCATGGACAGAGTTGTAATAATTGTAATACATAGTACAATTTAAAATGATGTGAAACTCTATATGTATCTTGAGTTTGTTTGTGAACTGCTGTTGGATGGTGGTATTGGTGTCTATAGTGGATTAGAAGGATTATGTGCGGTGGGTTATAGATGAGATGAATATAGAAGTTTCCATTTTATAAGTTAAAATTTTTGGTTTTTCACCTAGACTACTGTTATGCTACCGAATTTTTATTAAAACTAATTTACTAAGAAATTTTTAGAACCATTAGTAAATTAAAATTAATAAGTTAACCCAAGATGTGACACCCCCTATTAGATTCCCAAAGAAACCCAATAAGTGGCGGACTTCCTGGCATGTCACCCATCCTAAAATTTCCCCTAAGGTCATTCATTTAACTTCTATCAATTTCACTCTAGATTATTTAATCTAACTCCAAAATCACTCTAGTAAGTTCCTATGATCCCTTTGGGTTAGAAACAATCTTACTCAGTCATTACAGAGGAAATCTAGTCATACTCAGATGTCACCTAAAAATTCAATAGCATAACAGCTGCCCGGGTCCTATCCCAAAATTTAAACTAGCCTATTTAACACTTTTATAAGCAATTCACAACACCTGGACCCATCTGGTCCCCCATTTTTACCCTATCATCATCATCTAACACACATCATACTTAGGCCTCAGACCACAGATAAAAATGCATAAATATAGAGCCTCAGGCTCATATCAACATCAATAATACAATTATTCATTCACCAAATAACATTTAAAGATACTTTATTTATTATATCAGTAGGTTATAATCACTTAATTTACATTACATTTCTAAAGCTTAAATTACAATTCCTACCCAATTCCCACCTAAGTATGTGGATATCTAACTGTAGAATAATTACATCCAAAGTCTTCACCTGTATCCTCTAAATCACTGTCATCACGCTTTATGAGGTAGGTCCTACTGTCATGTACCTGTGCACTAAAATCGATACGTTGAGTATATGAGACACTCAATGGTGAACTTAAAGCAATTTAATCATGGTATTAACTTGTATAGTTTAAGAATGATTTGCTTAATTATATAACTTAATTATTTATTCGGGTGCCAATTACTAAAATACCCCTAAGGTATTTTTAAAGTCTGAAACAGTACTTTTGACTAAGATAGATCATTTTGAGTGAGGACTATTACTTTTAATATGCATACTTTGTAAGAATCACTTAATTTGTCTCAGAGTGAAAAATTACTAAAATACCCTTTTTCTCTATTTTTATTACTTTTTCTTAGAAGAGTCATTCATATCTGCTTAACTTTATCTCCTTAAGGTATTTATATGTCCTGAAGTAGTCTTCTTACCTTATATGTATATATATATATATTATTTAAATTAATTATTTAAACTAATCTAGCACATCTGTGCCACATGTTTGGAATGCCTTTTAGTTGGCATCTTATCAAAACTTAGGAAACACTATTCCATTATGCTTAATTCTTCTATTCATAATTAATCTAATTATTTATTTAATTTAATTCTCTGGCCTGACTAGGAAGACGACACTTTAAGACACTAGATCTAGAGGGAAAATAAATTGGTGTAGTGGTCCTTATTCTGGACCTACGTTGCTGCATCAGCATGTGTACCATAATGGAGATTAGCCGTAGCCTCCCCATACACAATAAAAGTGACTGTGTGGCATAATGGAGATAAGCCTGTGGGCCTCCCCAACCATAAATGAGTAATTGTGTGACATAATAGAGATCAGCCTGTAAGCCTCCCCAGCCACAAATGATCATCAAGAACTAGGTGACATAATAGAGATTAGTCCGTAGACCTCTTCAGCCACTAATGAACTAGCAGTTGCAAAACCCTAAGTTGACCAGTCAACCCATCTAGTGGGTGTCTAACCAATGGGCCAAGTAGCTCAATTTAACTTTATTTATTAGCCAAAATTATTCTTATAATATTTAAGTCTCAAAAATAGATAATTAAAAATTTTATCTTATACTTTAAAATATTATTCAGACTGGTATAACCACTTTTTGGCTTTACCAGGTAAAATTCCAAAACAAATTTTTAAGTATGTTGCTACCAAAATTTAAGGTATCTTATAATATAATTTATCAGGGCATTTTCACTTCAAAGATTAATACTTTCTATCCAGTGACATTTTTGGTTCAGGTAGAGGTCAATTGGATAGTTA
>CANXYI012280242.1:0-12060 GCA_948208565.1 Hura crepitans | reverse complement strand
GTAACCTAGGGGAAGTTCCTAAGCATGACTATATGGGCTCATTGTCTAGTTAGAAAAGCTTATGGCTCCCACAAGTAGAGGTCCCTCCTAACGGGTCTTTCCAATCAAGGATAATAGCGATTGATTAGTTCACTTTTTCATATACCTGAAGGCACAAGGATTGTGAGTGATAGATATGCTAGCACTTCTCTATTCTTGAATGAAAAATGGAGTCATGGTTCATAACACCATCCATGGTAAGAGGGACATAATTTATATAAGATGAAATGCATGGGATTGATAAAAATTAGAATATTAGATGGCATATTTTTTGGGCACTTTCAAATTGAGATTCTTAGTCCCTAGCGAAGTCGCCATTGTAGAGATTATGATATTTTTACCAAGGACGAGAGTGGTTAATAGAGTTGCCACCTAGCCTCTAAACTAGACCTCTGATTTTCTATAATAGAAAGGTTCAGAATTTAGATCTAATTTATGCCCCAATAATATGCCTTCTTTGTATATTGTAACATTTATCAATCCTGTGTCAAGGAAGCATGCATTATATTTAAAGCAGTTATATCATCTTTTTATGTATAAAAAGTAAATTATGGTATTTAAAACATACAATAAAGTACATTGTATATCCAAAAATTAGGTTATTCATTAGTTATGGTGTGACCTAACAATTATCCATAATTCTATAGGAATTGAAAGTAATTGCCCAACTCTCATCTCTAGGAGATTGGCCTTTATTAAAATACATTTTTTTCATGTGACTTTTGATTATAGAAAACTTAAAACCATTTTATGAAAACACTGATTAATTAGTTAGAAAACCATTTGATATGAAGTTAGGCATTTGGCATGTAAAACAAGTTATTAACTACCTATTACATCCTCAGATAATCCAAAAGATATAATAAGTACAAAAGCAAAGAAAATAAAACAGAACACTTAATTGGTCTCACCTATATCATTATAAGTCCATGCAGACCCTATATAGCTCTAGCAAGTGTTCATGCGGACTACTGCTTGTAAGGGTCATTACATCCATCTAGACCTCTACTCCAGTGAGAAAGGTCACTTGTATACAACTCAAAGGAAAAGGTTAATGATACCAAATAAAGATTCATAAGGAATGACAAAGAGGACAAGAAATTCAAATATAGGTGAAAACTGGAATTCAACATAAATGTCCATATAGACTATGTTCTTTATAAGAGGGAGTCCGTGAAGACTTAAAAACAATTTTAATATGTCAACAAAATACATGTTATAGGATGGAATATTTACACAACATGATAACATCAGAGAATTATGTTAATATGGTAAACAGAATACATTAAAGCATGATAAAACAAATAAGACACTATTATTGACTATAAGTCTATGCAGACAACAAATCGTGTATATACCAATAAAGTTAGTTCATACAGACATTATTATACTCATAGATAGGTCTGTGTGATTAAGACAAAAATAACATAATGATTATAATATAATGACAATCAATTGTGCAGCATGAAATAAATTACAACAAGGACCTACTTTTATGATCAAGGTGGGGATGACATAGAATCACCTCACTTATGATCAATCTTTGGAGATCTTAGGTCCATGAAAACAATAAGAATATATACAGTGAGAGGCCTTAGATATTACCCTTGTAAGTGGACTTCAAGCAACAATGCAAAGTGTAGGATTTTAGAAAAGATTTTTTTGAATGTGGGCTATTAGGACTAGTAGAGCAATTCCTCTTTGGAGTTCTCACCTAAACACATGGTCAATGGTTGTTAACAACTCAGAAGAACTTCCCTTTGAGCTTCTCCCTTAGCCTCCTCCTCTTTATGCCCCAAAGAGGGTATTTATAGGCTTAGGGTTAAGATATCTCATCCAAAGGTGGTAGAATCCCTCTAGGACTAAGATTCAATGCCTGCATAGGAATCATGCACTTTTGAAAGTTTTACATCAGCAAGTATGTGCAAAATTATTCAAATAAGTCCATACAGACTAAGGCATGGGTTTTCCTATTAGTCCATAGGCTTTGGGCTAGGTTAGATTTCGTCTATGCAAATATGGGCTTTGGCTTGTCCATATGGATCTTAAGCTTTGTGCTTAATTGGTCTAGGCTAGCTATGGTGTGAACCTCATAGCATCAAGTCGAAGTGGACTTATACCATGTTAGTCTATATGGACTTGGTTTCTAGGTTGCTTGCCTTGTTGCTTGAGCCTATCTCTGGTTATTATCATAGGCCAAACTTTAAGTGTCTACACTTTACCAGAAATAAAGCCTTCTCTTTAACTTTCTTGATGTTCTAAGGCTTGTGGTATCAAAATGTACTTGTACCTATACATTATAAAACAAATAACACGCTAAGCATATTACTTAGTGTTGAAATCAAAAAAGTATGTGCTATCATTACTATTATATATTTTATAAGCTCATTCCATTCATTTACATGTAACACCATTTAACACTTGCCTGACACATACATTTGCATAATGATATATTGTGATGAACATGACTATCACACATAATATGCATCAATAATGTCAAAACATGTATGCATAGCAAACTATATGTAATAATCTCATTACATCCAATTAAACCAAAATCTCATCATATTTAGCTTAATGATTATTTAATAGGAAACATATGTATAAAATTTTTCATTTATTTACTTTCATTCTCTTAATATAAGCCCATGGAAATTACCACAATCCTATGGATAACGGGATCATAAAATTGTGCAGTTGCTTATAATTTGCACCTTACAGCTGCTGCACCAGTGGATTCCCCCACAGAACCTTCCAACTATACCCATATATGTATGTGCAGTGGTTTCCCCCATAGAACCTACCAACTGCACACGTGTGATCTTACAATATCAGCACACATATCCATAGGTAAGACTAAAAGTGAACCTTTGGATACTCATCTAAGCACTAAAGTACCTTAGCAGCTGCTATATCCCCTAACTGACCAATCAACCTATCCATTTCTTAAGTTGTTGCATCTCATGGGCTAAAGTCATTTTATTTTGTTTTACCTTATTAAATAAACTTTCATAGCTTTTAACATGCATATTTTAGCCACTAATTGACTAAAACTGCTTATACTTATTAAAAACTGCATTTTAGCTTTAATACCCATTTTAGCTATGAAATTATACCATATTAACATATCAAATGCATCATCCATCTATTTTATGGATTTTCAGTATGCATTCAACAAATACATATTACTTTAAGGCCATAATGACATTTAAGTTCAATTATGCCTTTATATACTTTAAGCCTTAAAATGGCATAATGGGCAATTGGTACCCCTTTAAGTCCATTTTAGGTTTCAAGACACATTTAGGTTTTAAACCTTATTCCATCATGAATTACTTCATTTACATGTTCAAAATATTAATTAAACATGCATGCATCAAAACTTTCACAATTCATGACGTACTTTTTATGTTGCCCATTTTAGGCCATTCGGCTATATTAGTTTTATAGGCCCATCTATTGTAAGATTAGTAATCACTACACAAAACACATTTCAAGATCATTTTCCAAACTCATTTAAACCTCATGAGCCCAAAAATATATGTGGTTCTATCATATTATGGAAATTTTGGCCTCTAAGCCCTTTTTAGCACTCATTAGCTAAACTTCTTTTCTTCTATGCTTATTTAAAGATTAATGGATCATTTATTCATTCTATTATCATACACACACTTGAATACTCATAATGTCACTTTTCCTTTTACTATAAGACAATATATTTCATTTTTGCTTATGAAGCTACATATACACTTTGCTTAACATTTTAGTGTATAAAAGTATGTCATGCCCTAAAACCATTCATTTATAGGTCCTATTATTCCTTAATTACTATTTATACTTTGATTTTCCATCTAAATGCATGAATTTTACCACAATAAATAACTCAAAAATGCTGGACATGCATTTCCTTACCATGTTGTGACACATACACACACTTAGTACATTTAGATATTCCTTATAGCATACTATAACACTTAGCTTTATTTCCTCATTTTCACCAAACTGCATTCAGCCAAATCATTAAAAATGATCATACATTAATACTTTTGATCATACATTACACATCCACACATCATTTCACACAATGTCATGCTCACCATTTCATATTAAAGCATTTTCACATACTATTCACTCATATGCATTATATGTCATGAAATGAACATATAACATTCCTAAAGCCCTTTCTCATATCCTTACATACATCAATATACCAATTAAGCAATTTAACCATATATTACATATATATAGTTAAAGATACTCAATTTAGCTATATACATCCTATTATGGCATTTAGGTTAAAATTCTCACTTCCCTTTAATCTCAAAGCATTCAAAACATTCTAATATGATTATTAGATACCATAACACACATTTAAAACATGTCATTTATGTCCACACACATAATTAAGCATTTAATACAAAATTGCCATATTATGTGCATTTAATGATTTTAAGTAAAATTGCTCATCGCATTTCGATTTGACATACTGAGACAACCGAAGAGGTTCTTAAAGACCCATCTACACCTTTTCTTTTCCCTTATCACTGTTCAATTTGGAAAAGCCTAACATAGACTGGATAAAACTTCAAAAAGTTGTAATAAATCAACCAAAGCTCTAAAAATCAATCCAAAGCCATATACCAACTCTTAGGAACCTTTAGTATCTAGGAAAAATAATGGAAGTCAAAAAATCTTACCCAAAAAATTTGTGGTTACTATTCATAGGGTTGAAAAATCGATAATTCTGCACACCCATTTTCAAATTTTTCACTTCCTAGAGGCTCAAAATCATGTAAAGGCTCTATGGTTCAATTTTGGTATAATGATTTTGGCTATAAAGGGTGGAATAAAGGAAGAAAAATGGAAAGGGAGAGAGAGGAGCGTCGGCTAGAATTTTTAGAGGAGAAGGGTGAATAGTGATTTTAACTATTTAAGTCAAAATCACTTATTTATACCCTGTCTCAAAAAATTCACTATTCAACATTTTTCTCCAATTTTTCTTCTCTTCCTGAGCCAATTAAATTTCCATATTTACAATAATAAATCACTTTAATTATCCCTTATATGCCTCCAAAAAATTATGCTCAAAAATGCGAAAAATATCGATTAATTTCGTTATTTTTATGTTGCCCAATTTCTCAAAAAATTACTTCCTGATATTGAAAAATTCTAATTCTAGTGCCATTGGACTCATTGGAATTTTTAAGTATGAGGTTGTATAATTTTCATAATTTTCTGAGCAACTTTGAAATTAATTTATGATTCAGCTTTGTCTTGGTCGTTACTACTAAGACACTGTTGTAAAAACTTTCTTAGCATTTTTAACCACTTTAATGACCTCAGATTGATTTCAAACTTCACCCAAAATTAATTTCTAATTAATACTTTCATTCAGTGTCTTTAGTGTATCTTGGGTCTCAAGAATATTATTCATCCTAGGAAAGTACTATTCATAATTATTGGGATTTTTAGGGCATTACAATGGAACACCAGGTACATTACCTACTTGCTAAATCAAATAAATACCAATTCATGGATTTGACTTAATGGCCTAATCCAAAATCAATCATATTCGATTCAATGTCTTAGTCCAAAGTCAATCAGATTTGACACAAAGTCCCAATTTGAAGGCAAATATATTTAATGCCTAATCCAACCTCATTATCAAGTTTAGCCTAACAAGCCAATCCACAAGCACTATTGGGTTTAGCTTAACAAGCTAATCCAAAAACACTTTCTAGTTTAGCCTAAAAAGTCAATCCATAAGCACTATCTGGTTTAGCCTTACAAGCCAATCCATAAGCAATATAAGATTTAGACTAACAAGCTAATCCACAAACACTATCGACTTTTTCCTAACAAACCAATCCATAAATACTATTAGGTTCAGCCTAACAAGCAAATCCATTTCCAAATTTCATCTATGCGAGGCAGGCATTCGCATTCAATGTAATCGTAATGAGGTAATTATCTCAAACTCAAGTACTTTGTTATGTACTATTTAATTTATGCATTTTTAAGGCACACACTAAAGTGGGGGCAGTTGTACATGTCTCGCCCTTTTTAGCCTATAATGATAACTAGAGATAGGCTATTAAGCAACAATACAAGTTCCTTAGAAAACTAGTTCGCACAAACTAGCATGTCATTAGTCCGTGCAGACGTCACACCCCTAGGTATGTACTAGCCTAACTAGACTCTATCAAGCCCAAAACCTATGGTCCACCAAACAAGTCCAAGTTCATGTCTGCACTGACTAACTCAAACTTAGCCCAAAGCACATAGACTGGTAGGAAAGCATGCAACCTAGGTCTACATGGACTTGCCGATATAAAAGCTTCCAAAAGCATGAATTTTCTATTCAGACTCTATCTCCCAATCCTAAAAGGACTCTAATTCCCTTCTATTCTAGACAGGAGACCTATCACCCTAAGCCTATAAATACCCTTCTAAGGTATGATTTAAGGATCTTTTTGGCATTCTTAGAAGAGACAATTTTAGAATAGCCAAACACTACCCTCTGTCAGTTTAGGAGAAAACTCCAACCAAGATTCGCTCTACTAGCCCTATTAGCCCATACTCAAAATTATTTATCTTTCCAAAATCATACTTTTTGTGTTTTTGCTTGAAAGCTCATTCACAAGGTAATATCTGAGGCCTCCTACTGTACATGTGACATACATCTATACTAATTATATGGACCCATGATCTCCCATGAATGACTAAAAAGGAAGTGATCCTTGTTGATCCCCATATTAGTTATAAGAGTAGGTAATTATCGCATTGTATTCAGCATGTTAAAATTATTTTGTTATCTTAACTCTAAACACATGGACCTATTGTTGAGCATCTTTATGTCTGCATGGACTAATTATATTGATTTGTACATACTTTTGAGTCCATACAAACTATAAACCGATACTGTTCTAATCGTCTCTTATGAATCATGTTTGATATTACTATATTTATACATGCATGTATTGTTATGTCATGTGCCTAATAGATGAGCACCATCAGTATCATAGAATTGATATAAAGTCTACACGGACTCCCTCTCATGAGGAACATAGTGTGCACAGATGATTAGGTTTCATGCATACCTGCTTTGCTCATTGTCCTCATAGACTCCCTCTTTTAAGGACCATAGTCCATGCAGACTTATGTTTGTAACCTTGAGTCTTCATATGTGTCCATTTATGTGTCCTTATAGTTGGTAAGTCTATGCTATTTGCATTGATAAATCTCTCAAAATATACACCATGACTCATCTATGTTTGCAAGTATATCCTTTCTTGAGGTCCTTACGGACCTTTATCTATTGTTTATAATCTATTCTATGAGTTGTCTACAAGTGACCATTTCAGCCAAATAGGGCACCCAGATAGACTTAATCATTCCTATAGGTATCAGTCCACATGGACATATGCTAGAGCGTTATAGAGTCCACACAAACCTTACGATATAAAGACGAGTCAACTTTATATTTCTCATTATCTTGTTTTGGTTTTGTACCTTTTAATTATTTTAATTAATTTGGGTTGTAATAGATAGTTTGACAACTTGTTTTACACGGCCTAAAAGCCTAACCTTACATCAATGATTTTCTCTACTTTATTAATTGGTGCTTTCTTAATAAAATGGTTTTGAGTTTTCCTTAATCAAAAGTCACACTAAAAAATGTATTTTAATAAAGGCCAATCTCTTAGAGATGGGAGGTGGGCAATTACCTCCAATTCCTATGGAATTATGGGTAGTTGTCAGGTCACACCACAATTAATCAATAACCTAATTTTTGGATGCATAATATAGTATGTCTGTTATACACTTTAAATATCACAATTGACTTTCTTTACTTGAAAAGGTGACATGAATGTTTCATTACAATGCATGCCTACTTGATACAGGATTGATAAATGTTACAATATAAAAAGCAAGGGGTATTATTAGGGCATAAATAAGATCTAATTCTAAACTTTTCTAGTATAAAAAATTAGAGGTCCTAGTGTAGAGGCTAGGTGGTAACTCCTAAGCACTAAACCGCTCTCATCCCCGGTTCATTTTCTATATAAATATGTCTATAGAAATTCATTTATGTCTATTTAGTAAATGAATCTATAGCTATGTCTAGCACTATTCAAATTCATGTCTGTACAGATAGTGCTCTCTTAAATCATGTTTGGACAAATGATATTTTGAAGCTCACAGAAGCAAAAGGAAGTCAAAAGTAATAAGAATGAAAAAGAAAAGAGAAGATAGAGAGACAATTGACCTATAGATGCTCCTTAGAGCAAGCATTGGAACCAAAGTACAGTAGAAGGGGCATTAGGTCATCGAGCTTAACCCCATAGACCACAAGTAAGGCTTTTAATGCTTGTGCTCAACTAGAGACACATAGGTGAAAAGAAGTGATGTCGAGGCAATAATGCTAATAGGAGATGCCTCAAAAAGGGACATCAATAGTCATAGGACAAAAAATAAAAGGAAAATCAAGGAAGTTGGAGAGACAATCAAAAAAATGGGAGAAAATGGTAAGAAAATGAAATAATGATAAGAAAGAGAATAAGAAATGAAAGGACATGGAAAAATAAGAAACCAATACTTAAAATTGAAAGAGTAGGAGAGATAATAGGAGAAGTAAGAGGAGTTTTAAATTTTGAATGGTGCCACTAATATCCACAAAGACGTGATTAATGTGCTAACTTTGTCCGAACAGACATTCTTTTTATCTACCAAAATTCATGCACATAGATGTCTTCAATAATTATTCATGTTTATATGGACCTTTATACATCTTATGGATAACATGGCTCTCTTAGGCATTATCAAAATCAAAATCAATTTCAAATACCACCATTTCCTCACAACATATCCAATATTATTCATCCATCAAGATTCATGCTTCTTTTGCATTCGTATTTGGTGCAATTCAAATTTAAGGATCTTATAATTGATGTCTCCCCTAAAATAATTCTTATGTTCCCATTTAGCATTATGTCTTTTGCAATCATTAGATTAACTTCATTTAGACTTAAATATAGCCCAACCTTGTCTTTAAGGTACACTTTTTATCTCTCATACTTTGTCAAGCCCTACCACACATGGTGCATAGACCCCCATCAAAGTGGAGGCAACTATAGGCACCCTAGGTTTGGAATTGAATGATGATAACTAGAATCATAGAAGTGATAAAAAAAAGTGGAAATCTAAGATCACTTTTACGTTCATACGAACAAGATTAATCCTTGTCCTAAGTCTACATAAACAAAATATGCTATCATTGGCTTTTCATGTCCATATAGACATACTTATCTCACACTTTGACCGTATAGATAGATGATGCATCTTTTAAAAGCATAAAGGTTACCCATTTAGCCAATTCAAGAAGAATAAGATTTCTTCCCTTTCTAAAACTCTAATTTTCCTATTTAATCCTAAAAGTTCCTCTGTAAATAAATCCATAAACTTTGTAAGTAAAAGGAGAAGTGTAGACATGTTGTTCTACTAAAACTTGCAATTGAAAATCAACAGTTTAGACTATTCTAGAGACAATAAAAACTCATATTTTCACTCTTCTATACATCATGTATGTAATGCCCCAAAATCATAACAAATAATAATAATAATAATAATAATAAATAAAGAAAAATGAAAATAAAATTTCTAAGTGGATATAATAAAATTATTCTCTACAAATAATAGATTAAAAATAGAATAACTATAAATAAGAGAGATTAAAAAAGGTATGTGCCTTGATCGGATGTGAGTCGTTAGATAGATGAAAAGAATTAATCCTAGCCATCCATCCAAAGTCTTATAAAATGGGAGAAAATATAAGTATTCTAATCTCCTCTACTTTTTCAAGTTACAAGATGACTCAAAATCATGAAAGTTCCATCAATCGGCAAAGTAATTCATCAACTTTGCTCTATAGATTCTTCTTACTCTATTTTTTTTTTTTTGCCTTTAATTATGTATGTTGTTGATTTATTAGAGTATTTGGTGACTACCTTTGAACTCAAAGAAGAAATAGGTGGAATTAAGGATGAAATCAAAGGGAAAAGCAGTTATCAAAGAGTAAATTGACCTCAATCTAATTTTAGTCACTAAAAATAGTATGTTCATAAACTCTCCTTTGTGATTATTGACAGACATTGATTGAAAATTGCCTTTTTATGTCAAAAAATTTACATACTAAAAATCTAATTCAATTATTGGATTTTAATGATTTTGGATGGCTTTAGATGCAATTTAACATGTGACTATTGAGATATAAATTGTGTAAAATGTTAAATAAATTGTGACACCCCTTACTCGGTTTGGTTTTTGAACTAGAGGAATAGTATCACCCAACTATAGTCTGACTTCCTTAAATCTAATTTACTAAAAACTTTTTATTTGCAAACTACAAAAAATCCTTGTTAAAAGATTTTAGAGTTCAGAATCCTTGTGTTAAAAATTTGGTAGTCTAAAGGTTGTTCGATGATACTAACCCAAATTTAAAAACCTATAGAAAATGCTTCTATATTCAAACACCTCAAAATCTGTATCACCCTGATCATCCTATAACTTTAGCCATTTATTCAAACATATAACACATGCATAACAATCATATACAAAGTTTTGACTAACCAAAAATCATCTCACTTAAAGCTAACCATAAATTTATGATCTACTATCTATCCATAACAATCATAGTTAGGTTTACATCATTATATTAAAATTCATACATAACATTATCAATTTATGAGCTACCATCCCTACACAAAGCTCTCTTTTAAAGTGCCCATCATCATGATACAAACTAATCCATTAATATTACAAAACCAAACTCAAATAGATACAAAAATAGCATATTCACCAAATAGTTCTTTAGTCCTTATATAACATACATGTAAGCTATAAGTTTATACAACAAACACTTAATACTTTAGTATAATAAAGTAACCCCATATAAAAGTTTGCTATGATCCTTCCATTGTGCTAAACCCTGCATCTTTTACTCTTGATTTATAACCTTGAAACCTATGCATCACAATTAAATACAATGTGCTAAGCATAGAGCTTAGTGGTGTATCCAATAATTTCATAAACACAATACCACATGCATTATACACTTATAATGTTTAACAATACAAGCACATATTCTATAGCGTAATGAAATAACTATGTATTATAATTAACAATAGCCTAAACAAACATATACATACATGTCCTTTTAATGATTTAGGTTAGTACATGCATAACATTCATAACCCAAAAATGATGTGAATATACAATCTAAAGATGTGTGTTAACATTCATACTCATAACATGAAATCCTACACATAATATTACAAAGATAACATGGCGTATTACACATAACGAGGAATTAGACTCATAAAATAGATTTGTAGCCATAAAAACATATATATAATTCACAATGTTTGATTTCCTTTCTCAAAGTTATCTATTAATCATTCTTTATCTTAATTAAATTAATTCTTTAATTTGCCCATATGTAAGAGAAATAGACCCAAAATTGGGTATTGGGAATCAGTAACCACAAAAGTCTTATATGGCGATCATGAAGGTTTCAAATAATGACCTAAAGGTCTCGAATGGTGACCTAAAAGTCTCAACTCAATTTAGACTGAAGGTAAAAATAGTGACCCATCGGCCTTAGCACATTGACTCATAAGCCAGTAGCACTGAAGTGCTTCACACATTAACTCGTAGGTTAGTAGCATCGAAGTGCTCGATGTAGCTAATAATCTTCCCTAGTTAAATGTTCAACCTATCAATGTTAGGTTTTCTACATATATAGGCTATCACCTTCTTGCATTTAGTTTCACATTTTAAGAGTAGCTTAAGTAAATCTTATTTGTTACTTGGTCAACAAATGACCTTAAGAGAAATTAAAGCCTTATAATACTTATTTTCACTTTACTGATAATGTCATATATATCATAAATCATCTCAAATCATACAACTTAAAACTTATAAGATTCTTATCTTACTATTGCCATATATATATATATATAT
>CANXYI012280199.1:0-11459 GCA_948208565.1 Hura crepitans | reverse complement strand
GGAGATCAACAAGACCCAAAGTTTCCCTAAAATACTTACAAAATTATCATTGTGATATAGCTACCAATGTTTCTACTATAGATTTAATTTCTTTTAATTATGTGGATCTCATTTTAGGTTTACCTCACTCTTTACATAGATACCTTTCTTATTATTAGTTATCACCAGCACATAAAACTTATGCCTTGTCATTATCTACAACTATTGAACCTAAACAAATAATAAGGCTATTAAGAATATAGATTGGTAAAAAGCTATGATAGTAGAAATTGAGGCCTTATAGCAAAATAATACATGGGACTTAGTTGAATTACCACCTAGTAAACGTCCCATTGGTTGTAGATGGGTATACAAAATTAAAAGGCATGTAAATGGATCTATTGAGAGTTATAAGGCAACGTTAGTTACCAAAGGTTTCACACAAATTGAGGAATTTATTATACAAACACTTTTAGTCCTATTGCCAAAATAAACACAATTAGAACACTTTTAGTCATTGTAGCAACTTAAGGCTAACATTTACATCAATGTGATATCAATAATGCATTTTTGCATGGTGATCTTTCTAAATAAGTATATATGAAATTGCCTTCGAGATTTAAACCTTCTTCTCCTCATCTTGTTTGCAAACTTAAAAAAAAATCCTTTTATAGGTTAAAATAGGCAAATAGGCAATGGCATTTCAAACTTAGTTCTGCCTTAGTACATAAGGGTTTTCTTCAGGCATAAGTTGATTCTTTCTTATCCATAAAAAAAAATTGGCAATTCTATTATTACACTTTTGATTTATGCTAATGATGTGATCTTTGTTACTAATTCAGAGGAAGCATTTGCAGATGACAAAGCATATCTTCATGAGTAATTCAAAATCAAATACTTAGCAAAGTTAAAATATTTCCTAGGCTTTGAGATTGCAAGAACATCATAGGGGACTAGTTTTTGCCAGAGAAAGTATACTTTAGTCTTGTTGCAAGATACTGGTATTTTAGGGTGTAAACCTGCTAAAAAACTAGTTACATTACCCTCTAATAAATTTAGATCAGCAGAGGACTCCATGCTGTAAAATGTCATAACTTATAAAAATTTAGTTGGTAAACTGATCTATCTTACTCATAGCAAGCCAGACATATTATATGTTATTCAATAAGTTTCTATGCATTTGGATAAGCCTACAGAAGCTAATTTGATGGCAGTAATAAGGGTTGTTAGGTACTTAAAAAGTGCTTCTAGTTAAGGATTATTTTTTCCTTCTTCTTCTTCACTAAAACATCAAGCCTTCATTGATTCTGATTAGGCAGCTTATCCACTACTAGGAAATCCATCATAGGCTTATGTGTTTTCTTAAGTTCTTCTCTAATATCATAAAGATGTAAGAAACAAATAACCATTTCTAAATCCTGATTCTCTCAAGATTAGCACTATGATGCTTAAGTTAGTTAAATGACCATCGAGAGTAAGGAACCCTTAACAATCAATTTAGATTGCATACTTGATAATGTGGAATTTTGCCCCTTACATATGCTCTTACACCTGCTATTATGACAAGTGTCTTAGTCCTAATAGGATTTAGATTTCATTATCCAATCAGGATATTAATCCCTCTAATGATCTTTATATTTATTGTTTATTATGTCCTACTCTTTACCTGAATAAGAATCTTATTATGAATAGGCTTTAATTTTTTGCACCTAGCTAGTCCTATCAGAAGATCGGCCACCAGAAGGAACTCCTACGTTCATTTATTACTGATAACTATCCTTCTACATATTTTGAGATGATGTTTTGGCCATCTTATAACCATTTTAACTCATTTTCCACTTATAAAAGTTCATCTTCTCCTTATTTCAAAGTACTTCTTAGCATTTTGTTACATTATCTTCTCCTTTGTGTCAAATGAATTCATCTTTCATACTTAGTCTTTAATTAAAGAAATATTTGTGGCTTCCTTAAGCAAATAACCCATTTATATTGAATTTTCGAGTAGCAAAAAGTCATAGAAATCCTGATTAAAGTCTTCTAAATCTACTTAATCATATAAGCTTCTAGTTAGAGCTCGAATTTTTAAAAAACCAAGAACCTTTGCTCCTCGATCCTCAACCTCTTCTTCTCTATTACCCTCTTTTATAGTAATTCACTTTAAATCTATAATAGATTCTCTAGCTCAATTTAGGAATCATTACAACATTCTTATCGACTTCATTATTATCAAACCGTCGATGGATATCCTTATCCATTCAATAATTTTATCGTGCTTGCCAAGTCATATTTTAAATATAGCTTTCGACTCCATTTTCATCTTTTCTATAAAACAATAATGAAATTGTACAATTTTGCTTTAAATGAACTTCACCCAAATAGTTAGGCTATTTTAGTGTGCTTCTAGGCTATTCATGCATAATTTTAAATTCCTCCTACATTAGAGTTATTTAGTTACTTTTATTATCTTTCTTATAAAATAAAGAAGTTATTCATAAATTTCCTGCTTAAACCAACTGATGTTTATTTGAATTGAATACTTCCATTAAAGGATACAAGGAAAAATTCCTATTCTTTAGGGCCAAAAAATGATAGGGGGACTTTCCCTTTCATCAAAAGGAGAAGGTTATTTACATAAAAAACCATATGTCATAATATGCCAATGTGAAACTTGATCGCGTTACCTTATTTGATAGCATGAAATCTCCCTTTTTGTTGAACTTATCTTTTCTCACTTTTATCCCCTTAAGGAGCAAACTCCTCTGACAATTTTAAGTAAGTTTCTTTTAATACCATTTTCTTTTTCTAAGTACACATCCATCCTCGTATGTTTTCTTTTTGTTCCAGGTATTGAAGATATGAAGACCACAAAATTGTAAGAGGTTAAAAAAGGTGGTAAAGAAAGCCAAAGTGAATACTAAAAAATAAAGGTTCCTAAAGGTTAAATATATCATTGCCCAATCATCCAAGCCAATTGGACCTTTGATATAACTATCAATCATCACTAGTATTACCACTGATATTATGGATTCTTCAATTGATAAATTACCAAAATAGGGACCATCACTTGAAGATTTTCTAAAGGTTACATCCCGTTGCAGATATGAAGGATCAGATGGAGCAAATCCTAAGAAAAAAACCATGATACAGATCCTTATATTGCAAAGCACTTTAGATAGTCACTAGACTTTACTACTGATAAGGAGAGGTATGTTGGCAACAAGGATATCAACGGATTGGCCACCTTTAGCACCAATCGCTTTTTTAATAGGTATATTTATTTTAATTTTCCTCTTTTATCATTAATGGGTATATCACAAACTGATATTTGTTTGCTCTGCATAGTTTCAGCTATAATTACCACTATGGCCAAGTTAGGAAATAAGTCTTCAAATTGAAAATCTCTAGAAGCCAAAATAAAAGAACTTAACAAAATGAAGCAATTAGCTTCCTTTTAAACTACTAAAATTAAGGAGTTAGAGGCAAAGATTACAGAACTCCAAGAAATGCTATTAGCTAAAAAGATAAGGTTCGAGGACCTTCAGTGAAATATGTCATCGATATAGATTCTAAGGAAAAAAAGGTGCATAAAAAGCTCATAGAAGAAATTAACACCATGCAATTCCATATTCAATCTAAATTAGAAAAGAGGTACCCTGAAATGGACTTCTCTTGGGTTGAAGATCTTGAACTCCTAAATAAAGATAAAGAGAGGCCTTCAGACCTTGGTGATAATAATGATGCTAATGTTTGAATATAAACTTTTCTTCATTTTTTTCTTAGTCAATTGTATTTTTATCGATTTTTTTGTAACCATTTTCTTTGCAATTAATTTTATGAAGAATCAGATAACCTTTTCATTATACGTCTTCTATTTAAGTTGAGTTAATCTTAACTTATGCTTAATTGTGCATAATTTACTTATGCCAAGTCACGTTTTAACTAGCACTTATAATGATTTCTCTATTTTAGTGCCCTTTTTTAGGCTTAAAATTACTAGCTTTGCTATTAACTTTAGGCCTAAAATGCCATGTAAGATGGGTTATATAGTTATAACTATATCTTTGGCACAATGTGCCTAACTTTGTAGCTATTTCACTAGTTTTAAACATTTTTTACCATGCCATAGTTCACTCATTCAAGTAGTTAAGGCTTTTAGATTTAATATTCTAAGTTTAACTTTATCTACAAAATTTGAAATCTTTGATTTCACTGCAATTTTTGTTTAAGTTTTATTAGTTCATTCGATCAGGCTTTTGATATGTTTGTTATATGTACATTTTACTTTTTATCTATTTTTTAACTAGTACTTATCCTTTTAGTGCCTTTGCCAAGTCTAATAACTTGCATTTATGAGATTTAATATGCACTTTTTCAGCATACTTGTTATTCTATAATATTTTATAATTTACAAGGTAATTTATAGTCTTTGGCTATTATGCCTACTAAGTAACTAAAGATGTTTGGCATCTTGTGCCTAAGAAAGGACTTTTACAATAAAATGCTCTTCTTCTAACAATATTAACCTTAAGACCTTCATACAAAGTAACTCTTGAGATTTCAACATTCCATGTTATTGGATTCCCTTTCCCTTCAACAATCTTTAACTTGTAAATTGTCAATCTAACTATTTAAGACACTATGTAGGGCCCTTCCCAATTAGGTATTCCTTTGCCTACTCCTACACTACCTTGGCCAATCTTTGCCTTCCCAAGTACCAAATTTTTAGCTTAGAATTATCTTCCTTTGACTTTTTCACTATAGTATTTGGAGATATTTTGATTGTAGTTATTAATCTTTATCATAGCCATCTCTCTTTTCACTTATATCATATATAAATTGAAGTTGCATTCTTCCAAATTGCTTTCTTCATAAAGCATCTTTATTCTATATGACAGAAGCCCAATCTCTACTAATATCACTACTTGAGATCCATATATTAGGGAAAAGGGTGTTTCTTCTGTCACCATTTAGGCTGTTATCCTATAAGTCTAAATGACACTTGCAGTTTTTTAATCTAATTTCCCTTAGATTCCTTTAGTCTCTTTTTTAACAGTTTTAATATTGATCTATTCATTACCTTTATCATTATATTTGTTTAGAGATGAGCCACTGACGTAAACCTTAACTAAATTTTAAGGGTTATGATAAAATTCTTGGAATATAGCAGAGTCGAACTGCTTGCCGTTGTTTACAATGATTATCCTAGGTAATCCAAATCTGTATACAATTTCTCTCCAAGAAAAATCTCTAATTCTCCCAACTATTATTGTTGCTACTAGTTCTACTTTTACCCATTTAGTAAAATGCTCCATTAGTGCTATTAGGAATCTTTTTAACCTTTTTGTTGTTGGAAAGGGTCCTAAATGTCTATCCCCTATTGGTCGAACAACCAATTTATTCTTATAGGTTGTTGGAATGCTAATGGTTTTCGTAGGACTTTCCTATGAATTTGGCATTGCATGCACTTTTTAATTATATCTTGTGCATCTTTATGCATTTGGAAAATAATAACTAGACAATAATACTTTTTTTACTACCAATTAGGCACCTACATAAGCTTTACAAATACCTTTATGCACTTTGCGTATAATGTAATTGCCCTTTTTTCTATTATGCACTTTAACCACATATACATTTTAGCTCTTTTATAAAATTGCCCATCTATGATTGAATATTGCAAAGCTTTTCAAACAATTTTTCATATTTCATTTTCATTATTTAGAGGCTCTTCATACTCTAAGTGTTGCTTAATTCGTTCGATCCAATTGGAATGTCTTGATATCTGGAGTATTTCCATTTATTATATCACGAGATTGTGACTTTATTTAATTATTAACTTTTGGTAAGCACAAGGAGTCCAGCAACTATAGCTTTGGCTAATTCATCTATTTCCTTGTTTTTATCTCATAGAATCTACTAAATTTTCCTTATTACACCAATTTGGCTCAATTCCTCAAAAGCTCTTTTGCATTTGTTAACTATCATGCCATATTTTGCTCATTTGCTTCAAAATTACCATTTATTTGCTTGACTACTAATCAAGAGTCACGTTTAATTATTAGTTCTTTGAGGTGAGGTTCTTGAGCTAATTTTAAGCCAAGGATGAGTGCTTTGTACTCTTTTACATTATTAGCTACTTGAAATGACATCTTCATTACATATTCGATATTGATGCTATGTAGCCTTTTTAGTACAACCCCTACCCTAACTTTTTGCTCTGTCACTGCTCTGTCTCACATACAGTTCCCATTTAATGGTTGTCTTCTCCTCATGTTTATGTTTTGCTTTTTTGTAGTGAATTTAGTGACAAAGTCTGTGAGGATTTAAACTTTCATGGAAGTTTTAAGCTCAAATCATACATCATAACATTGGAGTTTTATCACCCACTATACGATTTTTCCTTCTAAGTCAGTTTCTGTAGGATTTTCCACAATAGATAGTATGTTTGGACTATTATTTTGTGTGCTTCAAGGTAATGTCTCAACTTGCTTAAGCTTATTATTAATGCTTGCAATAGCTGCTCAATTCTTCTGGATTGGATTTCCTTTCCTACAAAACTTGCCTCACGTAATATACTAGTTTTTATCACTTTAACTCTTTCCTAATGAGTACCAATGCAATTGTTTGACCAAATGTGGATAGATATAAATATAGGTTTTCTCTTTGAACTAGACGACTTAAGAGTAGGGGTTACTCAGGAATGCTTTTAGCTCCTCAAAGCATTTTGATATTGCTCATCCCATGTAAAGTTTGCTAATTTTTGTAGTTTCTTAAAAAATAGAAGGTATCTTTTAGTTGCACATGAAATGACCCTTCCCAAAGCTATTATCCTCCCATTTAGCTTTTGCACTTTGTTAATACTTCTTCGTGGTTGCATATGTAGGATAACTTGTACTTTATCAACTTTTACCTTAATTCCTCTTTGGCTAACCATGAACTTTAATAATTTTCCCGACTTGACTACACTATTTTCAAGGTTCAGCTTTATGTTATAGTTGTTTAGGATTTGCATGACCTTTTATAGGTTGGTTGCATGATTTGCTTCACATAAGCTTTAACGATCATATCATCCATATATGCCTCTATCATTTAGCCAATTTCACATGTAAACATTTTATTTACTAACCTTTGATAGGTTGTTCTAGCGTTCTTCTATCCAAAGGGCATAACTTTGTAATAGAATAGCCCTTCGTCAATTATAAAACTTGTTTTTTACCTAATTTAATTCCATCATAGCTATCTAATGATATCTAGAAGAATCATTTATAAAGCTATAAATTTCATACCCCACCATTAAAAATACCAATTGATCTATGTTGGGTACAGGTTAACTGTCTTTTGGACAATTTTTGTTAAGGTTTGTGAAATCGATGCACATTCGCATTTTTCTATTCTTCTTCCTAAGTAGAATGACATTTGCTACTCATTCTGAGAATTGGACTTCCTTAATCTCTTTATTTTTAGCAGTTTGTTGACCTCTTCTCTAATTACTACTTTTCATTCGAGTACATGCTTCTTCTTTTTTTTTTGATGTCTGGGTTTGGCTTTATAGTCAAGATTTAGTTTATGCATTATATGCTTTGGTTCTATGCTAGTGGTATCACTAAACTCTCATGCAAATATACATGTATTATCTTTTAATACTTTAATGATGCTTTTCTTAATGCATGCTTGTGTTTCTCCTCCTAGTGATATCTCTTTGGCTTTTGCCAACTCAATCTTTAGTACCTCATCTATCGGCTCTACTTTTTTGGAACATTTTTGCCTTTCTTTGGTTGGCTTTGTACCATATGCAAATATTTCTTTTTCTACTATCACCACATATGATTTCCTAGCTACTTGTTGATCACCTTATACTACTATCTCCCCTCTATTAGTGGGTATCTTTATAACTAATTAGCATATGCAAGTTATTGCTCCTATGGCATACAACATTAGTTTTCCTAAGATTGCAAAGTAAGCAAATGACATATTCATAACCATGAAAGTACATTTATACATTTTCTTAATGTTTTTATCTCCTAATTCCATGTACATATCGATGGAGCATTGTAGTGGCACTATTGAGTTGTTTATGGGCATTAAGTGTTCTATAGGTAGCCTCATCTTCTTGTATGCTTCTAATGTTAGCGTATTTACCATATTTCCATTATCTACTAGTATTCTTTTTACCAAAAAATTTACTATATATGCTTATATACTAAGGCAACTTCTCGAGGAATTTTAACATCCTATGGAAATTAAGGTGATTGGTTCTAATTCTTCTATTATATATATTTCCTAACTTAACCTTTTTCTTTTGTTATTGTTGCCCCCATATAAGTTCCCTTTGTAAATTTCGTGTATCACTCATGTTCTTAACCTATCAGGGTTCTTTCACTTTTCAATTTATTATCATTTTCCTTAGAATCGTGCCTTTTTCACGGGTTGCCTTTTTCTTTGCAAGTCAAGCTTAAATTCGTGTCTTCCTTTTTTATGAATCTTTTAAGTGATCCCTTTTGAATTAGCCTTTCAATTTTCTCTTTGAGGTGTCAGCATTTGTCTATTTTATGGCCAACATAAGTATGAAAGTCATAGAACTTATTTTTATTTCTCATTTCATATGATTTGTTACTTAGTCTTTTGGGCTACTTTATTATTTTATGATTCTATTTTACCCAAATTAACATTTTGCGAGGGTGGTGTTTAATGAAGTAAGATGGAGTCTTTTCCTATTCATACATTTATCATCATCTCTTTTCCTAGTAAGACTTATTTTGTTAAGGCTAGCTGCTTTGATGGTTCTACCACCATCTTTCTTGCTTATGTAAAGCTTCAATAGATATCTTCCATCAGCTCTACTTGTATCATTTAGGGTTATAAATTATTTAGGTCTGTCCATTAATTTCCTAAAATTAGTAGACTGATCGGTTACCAATGTGATGCCCTTTACCCAATCCACTCACTGAACCTGAATGAGAGGTGGCACACAATTAACATCTGACTCATTAAAATCCATATTACTTAAAACCCTTTATCCTTAAACCTTTTATTAAAAACAGGTATAACAAGTAATATCCTTTAAATTTGACTTAGCCAAAAACTTATCTAAGTATACTATTAGGGGTTATTATGTCAAAAATCTTGCAGCATAACAATTGTTGACTGGCACTAGCCCAAATAGTAACCTATAGAAAAATAACACTTCTATATCAACTTCATATCATAACACGCATCCATGATCTTACTGATCATCCCAATACTCTCAACTTTCATCTATCCATAATCATATCATACAATTATATAAAATATCACATCTATATTACAAGCCTATAAACATTTATATAAGCATTCATAGGTATACATACATCTATATAAGATCCTTTTTTGCAGTTACAAATCCATTACATATACCCGCTTAAGCCCATCCCTTAAGATTACACACGAGTGCCTTTTTATGATTACTTCACATATAAGTACAAAAATTAATACCAAAAGGTAGAACTTCTTAACCTATACTACTTCACTTAAAGCTACTCCTCGATCAATTACCTCTTACCTATGCATTACAAAAATAACGATGAGTTAAGTATAAAGCTTAGTGGTGTATTCTATGAAATATACTTAATTACACATATAAATGCATTCTCAATGTTAATGCGGTTCATGCATAGCATACATATCACATTCCAATTACATGCAATTGACTACATTCATTTTACTATTTATGGTCATACCATTATCATACTACTTCACTAAATCTTAAGTGGTTTTTGTATTATATAATTGTTCTTAATCATGTATAACTTTCATACCATATCATAAACACATGCAAGTTTCAAAAACTTATTACATGTGGATTGTGTTTATACTAGTTATCTTATATTCATATTTACATTTTAAGTTGTCATTATAATACTCGTAATTATCTTTATTTTTAATCCGATTAATTATTTATTTAACCTATGTCATAACACATACAAGTATTAATGCTTATTATATGCAGATTATGTTCATACACACTATCTTATATCCATATTTATTTCTTAAATTGTCATTATATTACATTTAATTTACTTCAATCTAGTTATCCAATTACTTTACCCATACTCGACAAACACAATTGTCCGATACTAGATAACGAGATGTAGGTCTCATTAGTTGTGTAATGGCCCACATTTTAGACCTTACAGGTGACTGCACTTGTATTATACATATGTATATGTAGTGGCCCTATTAGACCTTATAATTGGCTACACTCACGTTATATGCATGCAGTGGCCTTATTAGACTTTACAAGCTGTTAAACCTTACAAGCTACTGCACTAGTATTATATATATATATATGGTGTGCAGTGGCCCTATTGGACCTTACAGGCTGCTGCACTAGCATTAAAAGACACCAAAGTGCCTAACAGTTGCTAAACTCCTTAGTTAACCAGTTAACCTATTAAGTTTATGTTTTCTAACTCGTATGGGCTCTCATTGTATTCCATTTGGTTCCATGTACTTTTACATAATTTACATACATTTCACGTCTTTTGATTTATACATAATCACATTAAGGTGTCTCATTCTATTACCATGTTACCCATATAATTATTCTTTTGCATTACATCATTTAACTCAAGATCAGTAACATTTCAACCACTCATATATATAATTCCTCTACATTATCATGCATAATCTCCTTTATTCAATGATATGTATCTTTAATATCAATTGTTCTTTATGTTACATCATGTACCAATATTATTACTTCATTAATTTTCATGCTAGTGTTCATCATCTCATTAACACTTTCATCACCTAATTAGTACTTTTATGATTAATAATTATGCTTTTAACACCACTTATGCATTTCAAGCATTATATTGTCAATACACCCTCCATATTACTATTCACTTAACATATGCCTATACATGTAATCAATACACAAATTAAGCCAATACTCACATGGATACATATAGTCATCCCATTTAGCCATATAAAGGCACATACATTCCTTTTCAAGTTTTAGCCTAGCTTCCATTCCAATTAATAATTAAGTATCAAATTAACAATACTTAATCATCATCTTACTTTATACTTCATACATGCTTTAATTGCTCATATATGTTCACTATTGCCATACACATAAAATTCGGTCATAATATGACTAAATGCACAACCATTTTATCTTAACTTAATTTACATCCTAAACATGCCATAAACATTCAATAATCTAATTATACCATCACCTATACATCAACCATTTATGTTATGCCATAACACACATACAGACACACTTAAGTAATTCGGCCATATAAGGACATACATAAACTCAAAGTTCTAACTCAATTCCCATTTAAATAACACTATACATGTTCAATTAACATCAAATTTCCATCAATTTATATTTATACAAGCTTATACACATAATAATGAATTTCAAGCACATGAACACTTACTTTAATTATTAAATTATAACCATAAAAAGTATATTCCATTGAATACACTTA
>CANXYI012280139.1:0-11664 GCA_948208565.1 Hura crepitans | reverse complement strand
GCTACAGTTTGGGAGAAAAAATTGAACAAGGTGACTAGTTTAGAATAGTCCTAAACCATGACACCAAGGTGAGTTTATGGCTATATCTCCCTTATTCCTTGGACTTTTTCAGTGATTCTTAATGCTAAATCATAGCTAAGACAAGTTTATGTGCATGCATGATGTATTAGTGGCCATTGGATGGCAAATAGTGGCTTACGGAGGAAGAACAAAAGATCTATAGAAGCTAGAATGGGGCTAGTAGCTTGCTCATGGATGGGATTGACAGCTTCAAAGAGGGATGTAAGTGAATTTACAGCTTTTTCTTCATGGGTTTTTAGTGCCTAGGTTAGTAGACTTTGTGATATTATGGCTAGAATGTTGAAATTAGGGGTAATTCCTTATTGGTTTGTGATGAATTAGTTCACACCTAGCATATTAAGAAGTGTGTTTTGAGGAGCTTGTCAAAAATAGCTTTATTTCCTTATAGTTTTTGGTGGATATGAATAGTTCTATTGGTTATATATGGGCTGGAATTTAACTTCAGTATTGTATAACATGTGAGAATAAAGTTCATAGCCATTTTAGTTGTGAAATATTAGTGAAATATGTATTGGAAGTTAGTACTCGAGAGCTATTCTTGGTGTATGAAATGATGGTGGCAAGTAACCTATAGTAAATTGTTTGCAATTGAGTATGATTATGGTATGACATGTGTTTATGATTGTGTTTTAATGCCAAGTAAAGGGGTAATAGAATTTGAGTACATTTTTCTCTTAGTATCTGAAAGTATATATTAGTGACATTGTTTGGAAACTAACTTATAAACATGTTTAGTATATGTACAATGTTGGTTATGAATTTGGCTTTTAATGATCATGAATTTTGAATGATGAATATGACACTTTAATATAAAAAGGAACATTTGAAATATGCCTTAGCTTGGCTAGAAGGACTTGAACTAAAACATATACTTAAAGTTTAAAATAATAACTTAAAAAGTGTCTTTAATTGAGCTCACAAATAAACCGTCCTTATACCTCTAAGGGGCTAGAATTGATTTACATTTTGGCCATGGATTTGGCCCAGTAACAGTGGCATGATGCCTAGATTATGGGCATCAAATTGGCCCAGCTTTAGTTGGCTTTATTGCCTAGACCTTGGCTATGGACTTGACCTATATATAATTGGCCTAGTGCCTAGTAAAAAAAATTAAAAAGAATAGTGAAAACTAAAATGAAATTGGACTTAAAACATTCTCAGAAAATTGACTTCCAAAAGTGGTCGAAATGACCTATAACTGTCTAGTTGACCTCGACCTAAACCAAAAATGTCACTAGACCAAAAAGTAATAAGTTTTAAAATGGAAATGCCATGATAAATCATACCATAAGACACCTTAAGTTTTGATCACAGCAGAGAATCATACCACAAGACACCTTGAGTTTTGATCATAACAGGCCTAAAAATTATTTTTAAATGTTACTCGATAAAGAAAAAAAGTGGCTATACTAGTCTAAATAAAATTTTAAAGTATAAGATAAAATTTTTATCTATCTATTTTTGAGACTCAAATATTATAAGAATAATTTTAGCTAATAAATAAAGTTAAATTGAGTTACTTAACACATTGGTTAGACACCAATTACATGGATTGACTAGTTAACTTAGGGGTTTGCAGCTGCTAGTCATTGGTGACTAGAGAGGTCTATGAACTGATCTCTATTATGTCATTTAGTCATTATAGATATTCATTGGTGGTTGTAAAGGTCTACGAACTGATCTCCTTTATGTCACCTAGTTCTTGACAGCTATTTATGGTTGGGGAGGCCTACGGGCTGATCTCTATTATGCCACACAGTTATTTTTATTGTGTCTAGTGAAGCTACGACTAATCTCCATTATGACACATATGCTGGTGCAGTAGCATAGGTCTAGAATGAGGACCACTACACTAGTTTATTATCCCTCTAAATTTAGGGTCTTAAAGTGTCATCTTCCTAGTCGGGCCAGATAATTAAGTTAAGTAAATGACTGGACTGAGTATAAATATATAAATTAAGCATAATGGAATAGTAATTCCTGAGTTTTATAAGGTACAAGCTAAAGGGCAATTTAAACATTTTGCACGAATGTGCCACTTCAGTTATAGTGAAATAAGTTAAGTAACAGATAAAATGATTAATAAGAATGAAGTTTAGGCTTATTAAAGTACTCTTACTCAAGGGATAGTAAAAATACAGTCAAAGGGCATTTTGGTAAATTTTCCACAAAAGATGAATAAAGTAATTTTTGGTAAAGCATGTTAATTAAAAATAATAACACTTATTTTAAACAATTTAATTGAGTCAAGAATATTATTTCCAGACCAGACAAATACCATAGGGATAATTTAGTAATTTGGCACCTCAGTGAATAGTTAAATTATTTAATTAAGTAAAATTATACTTTTAATTGCATAAGTAAGTTAATAAGATTACACCATGATTAAATTGCTTTAAATTCACCACTAAGTATCTTGTATTCTTAGCATACCAATTTTGGTGTGCAGGTACACTACAATGGGACCTACTTCGTAAAGTATGATGATAGTGATTTAGAGGATACAGGTGAAGACTTTGGATGAATTGATGTATATTTAGATATCTATGTACTTAGGTAGGAATGGCTAAGAAAATGTATTTTGGCTTTAACAATGTAATTTAATTAAATAATTAAGACTTACTGATGTAAATTTAGTATTTCTATGCATGTTCCTTTATGAATGAATGTGTATGTATGATGTTGATGTTGATGCAAGCCTGAGGCTCTATATTTTTTTGTATAGTTTATCTGTAGCCTGAGGCTTAAGTTTGTTATGTCATAGATGATGATGGTAGGCTGAGAATGAGGCACTAGATTGGTCCAGGTGTTATGAATGGTTCATAAAAGTGTTTAATAGGGTTGTTTAAATTTTAGAGTAGGACTCGGGCAACCGTTATACTGCCAGATTTTTAGGTAGTACTTAAGAATGATTAAATTTCCTCTATAATAACTAGGTAAGATTGTTTCCAACCTAAATGGGCCATAGGAATTGACAGAAGTGGTTTTAGAGTCAGATAGCTTGATCTAGACTAAAATTGGTAAAAGTTAAATGAATGACCATTAGGGAAATTTTAGGATGGCTGACCTAGTGAAAAGTGCACCACTTATTAGGTTTCTTTAGGAATCTAGTAGGGGGTGTCACATTTCTTGGTAATATACATAGATATCAAAGGTTTAAGTTAATTCCTCTAAACTGTTACACTATCTGAGGCTAAGAAAGGTAAGTCTTCTGTAGTACAGAAATGATTAGCCTAGTTGCTCGAAGGAGGGCTATGGAATCAATTTGTTTGATAACCATGGCATATAGAGAGTAGGTTTTACATCAACATTTAAACCTAATTATTCTGCTTAGCAGCCAGAATTAGGAGTGACTGACTGATAACAGGTAAGAAACCCTGTTCAAGTGTAGGGAAAAGTAATACATAAAGCACCTTACCAAATCTTCAAAGTATGTTAAGGAAATTATGTCCAATGACACATATACAAAATATAAGAGATTTTCTTATAAGACTAAATGTAGAAGTAAGGATACAAGTAGCTAAACCTTAGAAAGGGGGAGTTAGTAGTGTCAGTGCTAATTGCATGTGATAGAAAGAAATGGTACTAGTAAAAAGAGACCTTTTTTAGAGAAAGAGCTAGAGCACTGTGGGACAGCCTAGTGTAGTACTAGATTGGTAAGATATGAAGAAATTAAGTTGCAAGCATGGTTTTAGTCTAGGTCCTTATACCAGAGAGGGTACCAAGAGTAGACTACCTATGTGCAAGTATGGTTGTAAAAAGGCACTAGGAATAGTACAGAGGAGGCAAGTGAGAAGAAGGTCTCTAATCTGACATTAGAAGCCACCACAGAAAAAGTATCCTCAGGGATAGATAGAGGGTCCTCAGGCATAAATATCCAATGTCATACCCGAAAGTGGGGGGTCAAAAATAGACTATAAAAGAGTAGTCCAACGTTAGTTAGGGTATTAAAATTGAGGCTTGTGCTTCAACCAGGCAGTTTATTGTGAGACTAAAAAAGTGGCTGCAGCACTAGATAGTAATACTAGTATTTTATTTATCTATCTAATTTTCTAATCTCAGCTTTGATAAATCCTAATTTAATGTCCTTATGTGCATGTACTATACTAGTACATAATAGAAAGATAGGGCCTAGGCTAGTGAGACAAACAATAGAGTTGATAGCCTAAAAGGGCAGTGTGTGATTATGAATAGGGGTGTATAAAAGATGCCTCTAGCAATTTAGGGGCATAGATTGTTATGGGTTTGACTAAGTTGTATTTCAATGGCTAGAGGTACTTTTAAGGTGGATTGGCTTATTAAGTGTTAGGCTATAACTAAGGGTAACCATAGGAAGTTGACCCTCTAGGCTATATGAAGACTGTTAGAGATAGTGAATGGTGAGAGAAATCTTTTAGACAATTTTATCCTTGTTATCAAGATATAATAACTCCTTCAAGAGGAGAGAGGCATGTTTGGCCTAAGGTATTGATCAGACTAATTTAATTCTGATGTAGCATATCTATTAGTTAAAGCCTTATTCTCTAATATCTTCTTATTGAGCTATCAAGGTTATTATCTTGAAGAAAACTAGATTTTAAAGTGGAGGTGCATCCTAGTATTGCTCCAGTGTTTATTGTTCTTCAAAGGAGGGCATCTATTGACATAAAAAAAATTGAGAGTATAACTGCAAGAGCTACATGATAAGGGTCACCCAGTAAAATTCCTCAGTAAGTGTATAAGCTATCTATGAGAGAGAAAGACAAGTCACTCAAATTGTGCATTATTTTAATGTACTTAAATAGAGTGATTACGTAGGATCAGTACTCCCATCTGGGTAAATGATCTTCTTGATCTTTAAGAGAGGCAAGTCTTCTTTCTTTTAAATTTGATCTAAGATCGACATATTATCAGCTAAGGATTTAAGGATGCTGATATTACTAAGATTTGCCACTAGGACTCAATATGGACATGGTGAGTCCTTAGTGATGTCATTAGGGCTCACTAATGTCTTAGCAGTTTTATAAATTTCAATGAGCAAAGCTTTTAATTTTATGCAGGCAAATGGTAATAGTGTTTCTAGATGATCTTTTGATGTATTCTAGGAACCAGAAAGAGTATGAATAGCAGTTGAGGGTTGTAAAATAGACCCTAAAAGAAAGATAGTTGTGTACCCAGCTCAATAATTGTGAATTAAGCAGCTGAAGTATTTCTTTATGCCACATAGCTTCAATGGAGAGAGTCAAAGTTGGCCCTAGTAAAGGTAAGGCAGTCTTAAATTAAAACCTTTTAGGAATGTAACTCAAATAAGAAATTTTGCTAGGCTTAGTTAGTATTACAAAGGACTTGTAAGAGGACCTCCATTGTTGTTACTCCTTTACTGGACTAATTAGAAAAAGTATAAGAATTATGTGGGACAATCCATGTTAAAATAGTTTTGCTAAGTCTAAATAGAGGTTGACAAAGGTTCCTAACTTGTTTCAACTTGAACAGTTTTGCTAAGTCTAAATGAAGGTTTTGTTAGGTGTTAATGTTGGGTGGAAAGGTAGTGGCTTGTGCTGTAAGATAGTTGAAGCCACGAGGAAAGGTTTATCTTACCCCTAGTTTAAGGCTAGTTATCATAGTAGTTGTGTTGAAACAAATAATGGCATTATCTGTATAAGAAGAATGTTATATAAATACAGAATTATTAGAGTTTGAAATATTCCTTTACTTAGGAAAAAGGCACCTGAGATAGAAAAGCTGGATAGAGTTGAGTCAAGATTTTAATTGCTTGATTGACTATCCACCAGTGAAAGCTACTATGATAGTAGAGGCGATGACCTTGAGAGATAAGTAGATGGTTCAGATACTTAGCAAAGTTAAAGAAGGGAAGACCATTGGGTTTCAGTTGACGGTAAGTGACTAGTAGACTCATCAGAACATATCGTGTAGATTTTGTATAGAGGATCTGGGTTATAGATATTTAAGGAAATACATGAGCCTCCTTGTTCTAGGTATTATGGGAGGAAAAAAAACTCTAAGTTTAGGAATCTTATTCCTAGATGGCTTGGTATGGAAAAGAATATGGTAGGGGTATAATACCCAGTATTTGATATGCCAGCAGGTAGAAGTTAGACATCAGAATTTTTAAATTATTGTACCCTACAGCTATATCAGAGTGAGAATAAGAAAAGCTAACTTTAAGTGTGTAATAAGTTCACTATTGAGTAAAGACAGATGTAGTGGTACATGAATAATTATTGATAGATAGTTAGATTGTTCAAATTACCCGATTAGGATGGGTTAGTTTTTAACAGCTTGGCTATATTATATGGTGATGAGCCATCAGATTTTATCCTATGCCAATGATTGTCATATGGATAGGGATTTTATTTTACTTCCAGATTTTGGAAGAAACTATTAGCAGCTTTAGGCACTAGCTTAGCTCATCACCTCATTTATCATCCTTAATTTGATGGACAGTCAGAGAGGGTGACATAGATATCTGATATATGTGTGCATATATGTTCTTGATAGAAAGTGCTTATAATAATAGCAGTCAATCTAATGTGGAAATAGACCCCTATGAGGCATTATGTGATAGATAATGCAAGACTTTTCATACTGAGGTGAGATTTGAGACAAAAAGTCTTCAGAGTAAACTTGAATAAAGAGGTAAAAGAAAGGTGAAATGAATAAGCAAAAATCTGAAAGTAGTTTGATTAAACCAAGAATTTTGTACTGACTTAAAGTAAGACACTACTAAATATTCAATTAGAGACAAAGTATTATGGATGCTTTCTTTAGAAAACATGCATAAAGGTCTGGGAAAATGGTACTTGAGTCCTAGGTTATCGGACCCTATGAGAGTACTGGTAGGGTCAAGACTTCTAGCATATAGGCTTGTATTGCCACCTGAGCTACAATAGTGTATAATGTGTGTAGGTTTTATGCTCAAGGGGTACATATTAGACCAGCTACACATGACTTTAATGACAATTATTGAGGTATAGCTGGATACAAGTTATGATAAGGAAATAGTGTAGACTATGACTCGTGAAATGAGATAGTTATAGAGATGAGTCTCTACCACTGTAATAGTGCTATGGAGGTATAAAAGTATAAAAGAAGTTACCTGAGAGCCAGATGAGCTAGTGGGAGCTCAATATTCTCCTTTATTGCTTCAGGTAATTTCAAGGATGAAATTGTATTAAGAGGGGAAGAAATGTAATGCCCATATTTTGACGCTTCGAGAATAGTGCCACAGGGTCTAAAGAGTGCACCTAGGGTATCGAGTCACTTGCATATGGATCGACATAATGGTAGAAGTCAAAAAACTTCAAGGGGCACTGAAATGATGGAAAAGGCAAAATAAAAAAATTTAGTAGAACAAACAATTCATTTCGGGCTATAACCTACCTATTGAGCCAATAAAAATTTTTTAGGCCAGGACTGACCCAAGATGTGCTTGCACAGACTCAAAAATATTAGACCCTGAAGCTAAAAAATTACACTGAGTTGAATGGTAAAAGAATTTTTGGAATCGAAGGTCATTTGCAAAATCTCATAATTTTTTAAGTTGGCACACAAATTCAAGTAGTGTGAAAATTGCCCTATTGGAGGAATTTGGACACAAAAATTTAGAAACAAGTAGAGAGCATTAAAGTAGGAATTGTAAAATAAATGGTGTAATTTTTAGAGGTCTGAGTGAATTTTTATGAATTTTGGAAGTTTCACAAAAAAATAAGGATGGTTCATGAATTTTTAGGACATTTTTAAGGTGCCAAAATGGGGCCCATAGCAATGACGAGTGGTTGAGTAACCATGCCAAGTGGCAAGGAAGCCAAGACAATTGGGTTTCCATTTAAAAGATCAAAACCCATTTTTTCCCATTTTCTCCTTTCTGCCTAAATTTCCTGACACTACCCCTTCTATTTTTAGGGCATAACTTTTATCTCTGGTGACCAAATTAAGTGATTCTAGTGGCTAAAAATTCTTTAAGATGTTATTTATCACCAAGAAAAGAATTAGGCCAAAAAGAGCTATGGTTTGGGAGAAAAATAATCAAACAATGTGACTAGTTTAGAATAGTCCCAAACCATGACACCATGGTGAATTTGTGGCTGTATCTCCCTTATTCCTTGGACTTTTTCAATGATTCTTAATTCTAAATCATAGCTAAGATAAGTTGTGTGTGTGTGTTTGTGTGATGCATTCATGGCCTTTGGATGGCAAATGGTGGCTCATAGAGGAAGAACAAAAGTACTGTCGAAGCTAGAATGGGGCTAGTAGCTTGCTTATGGATGGGATTGACACCTTTAATGAGGGATGTAAGTGAATTTATAGCTTTTTCTTCATAGGTTTTTAGTGCTAAGGTTAGTAAACTTTGTCATATTATGGCTAGAATGTTGAAATTAAGGGCAATTCCTTCTTGGCTTGTTATGAATTAGTGCACACCTAGCATATTAGGAAGTGTGTTTTGAGGAGCTTGTCAAAAATAACTTTATTTCCTTGCTGTTTTTGGTGGATATGAATGCTTGTGTTAGTTATACATAGGCTAAAATTTAACTTCAGTATTGTATGACATGTGAGAATGAAGTTCATGGCCATTTTAGTTATGAAATATTAGTGAAATATGTATTGGAAGTTAGTACCCAAGAGCTATTCTTAGTGTATGATATGATTGTGGCAAGTAACATATGGTAAATTATTTATAACTAAGTATGATTGTGGTATGGTATGTGTTTATGATTGAGTTTTGATACCAAGTTAAAGGGTAATGGAATTTGAGTGTATTTTACTCTTAGTATCCTAAGGTATGTATTAGCAACATAGTTTGGAAGCTAGCTTATAATCATGTTTACTATATGTATAATGTTGGTTATGAATTTGGGTTTTAATGATCATGAATTTTGAATGATGAATATAACACTTTAATATAACAAGGAACATTAGAAATGTGCCTTAACTTGGCTAGAAGGACTTAAACTAAAACATGTACTTAAAGTTTAAAATAATAACTTAAAAAGTAGCTTTAATTGAGCTAACAAGTAAACCTTCCTTATGCTCTAAGAGGCTAGAATTGATTTACATTTTGGCCATGGATTAGCCTAATAACATTGGCATGGTGCCTAGATTATAGCCGTGGAATTAGCCTAGCTTCAATTGGTTTTATTACCTAGACCTTGGCCATTAACTTGGCTTAGATATAATTGGCCTACTCGGTAAAAAAATTAAAAAGAACAGTGAAAACTAAAATGAAATTTGACTTGAAACAGTTCCAAATAACTAATTGCCAAAAGTGGTCAAAATGACCTATAACTTTCCAATTGACCTCTACCTGAACCTAAAATGTCATTAAACCATAAAGTATTAAGTTTTAAAGTGGAAATGCCATGATAAATCATACCATACGAAACCTTGAGTTTTTATCATAACAGACCTAAAAAATTTTTAAAATATTTCTCAGTAAAGCCAAAAAGTGGATATACCAGTTTGAATAAAATTTTAAAGTATAAGACAAAATTTTTATTTATTTGTATTTAAGACTCAAATATTATAAGAATAATTTTGGCTAATAAATAAAGTTAAATTAAGCCACTTAGCCCATTGGTTAGACACCCATTAGATGGGTTGGCTGGTTAACTTAGGATTTTGCAACTATTAGTCATTGGTGACTGAAGAGGTCTACGGACTAATCTCCATTATATCACCTAGTCATTTTAGATATTCATTAGTGGTTGGAGAGGTCTACAGACTAATCTCCATTATGTCACCTAGTTCTTGACAGTTATTTATGGTTGGGGAGGCCTATGAGCTAATCTCCTTTAGGCCACACAATTATTTTTATTATGCCTAGGGAGGCTACGGCTGATCTCTATTATGGCACACATGCCGGTGTAGTGACATAAGTCCAAAATGAGGATCACTGCACTAGTTTATTATCCCTCTAGATGCAATGTCTTAAAATGTCATCTTCTTAGTTGGGCCAAAGAATTAAATTAAGTAAATAACCAGATTGAGTATAAATATATAAATTAAACATAATGGAATAGTAATTTATGAGTTTGATAGGATATAAGATAAAAGGCAATTTAGATATTTTGCATGGATGTGCCAGTTCAATTATAGCGAAACAAGTTAAGTAATAGACAATCTGATTAATAAGATTGAAGTTTAGGCTTATTGAAGTACTCTTACTCACGAGATAGTAAAAATATAGTCAAAGGGCATTTTGATAAATTTTCCACAAAAGATGAATAAAGTAATTTTTGGTAAAAAGTGTCAACTAAAAATAATAACACTTATTTTGAATGATTTAATTGAGTCAAGAATATTATTTCCATACCAAACAAATACCATAAGGATAATTTAGTAATTTGGCACCCTAATAAATAGTTAAATTATTTAATTAAGTAAAATTGTACTCCTAACTACATAAGTAAGTTAATAAGATTACACCATGATTAAATTGTTTAAAACTCACCATTGAGTATCTCGTATACTTATCGTACTAGCTTTGGTGCGCAGGTACACTACAGTGGGACCTACCTTATTAATCGTGATGATAGCAATTTAGAGGATACAGGTGAAGACTTTGGATGAATTAATGTACATTTAGATATCCATATACTTAGGTGGGAATGGGTAGGAAAATGTATTTAGGCTTCAATAATGTAATGTAATTAAATAATTATGACCTACTAATGTAAATTTAGTATTTCTATCCATATTCCTTGGTGAATGGATGAGTATGTATGATGTTAATGTTGATGTGAGCCTGAGGCTCTATATTTTTTGAATAGTTTATTTGTGTCCTGAGGCTTGAGTCTATTGTGTGCTAGATGATGATGATAGGCTGAGAATGCGGGACCAGATGGGTTCAAGTGTTTTGAATTATTCATAGAAGTGTTTAACAAAGTTGTTTAAATTTTAGAGTAGGACCCAGGCACCCGTTATGCTATAAGATTTTTAGGTAATACTTGAGTATGATTAGATTTCCTCTGTAATGACTAGGTAAGATTATTTCCAACCTAAATAGACCATAGGAACTGACAAAAGTTGTTTTGGAGTCAAATAGCCTAATCTAGACTGAAGTTTGTAAAAGTTAAATGAATGACCATTGGGGAAATTTTAGGATGGGTAACATGGTGGGAAGTGCACTGCTTATTGGGTTTCTTCTAGAATCTAGTAGGGGGTGTCACAGAGAAGTAGCTGAACATGCCATCTACACATACTTGAAAGCAAAATCGATTAAGCAGAAACTACGAAGAATGAGACTAGAGTGGGCAGATGAGATAAAAGAAGAAGTATATAAGCAAGTCGAGGCTAAATTTCTAGAAGAGGTATAGTATCCCACATTGTTAGCTAATGTGGTTCTGATCGCTAAGAAAAATGGTACGGTCAAGATGTGCATAGATTATAAAGATCTGAATAAACCCTGCCTAAAAGATGACTTCCTATTGCCTCATTTAGATGTGATGATCAATAGCGTGACAATGTGCAAAATGTACAGTTTTATGGATGTATATGACGGTTACAATCAGATTTTAAACAGAATAGTAGACAAGATAAAAACAGCCTTCATCACAAAATGGGGGACCTTATGTTATAGTGTTATGC
>CANXYI012280090.1:0-17794 GCA_948208565.1 Hura crepitans | reverse complement strand
CTATAAATACCCTCTTTTGGGTATAAGAAGGGGGAGACAATTAGAAAAGGCAAAACCTACTATTTTGAGAGTCTAGCCATAGACTCTAAAGTAGGATTGATCTTTTAGTCCTTAGCCCACACTCAAAATAATCTTTTTTTCCTAAAGTCCTACCTTTTTGTTATTGCTTGAAGCTTATTTCCAAGGTAAGATTTAAGGCTCATATTATTCATTGTTGTCATCCATTTGCATGTTATGCTATTATAAACCAATTATCTCTCATGATTAATCATGTGTGAGGTGATTCTATGTGATCCCCACATCAATTATAAGAGTAGGTTGATGTTCTAAACTTTTTTAATTTTATGTAATTCCCTAGTAAAATGATATAACCATTCTATAATTGACACTCTTATTGCACAGACTTATCTTAATGTATGATAAGGTCCATACGGACTTAATATATTGATATATGTATGATTTGACATTCATAAGGACTATTATTCGATAACAGTTTTTTGTTTACTTTGTATATTATGTTTCAATGTATTATGCTTACCATGTTGATGTTCTTTTATGTTGTTATCATATTGTATAACTATTCTACTCCTTAATATGCCTATTGATGTTATTTTGGAACTAATGTATGGTCCATACGAATTCCCTATCACAAGGATTGTAGTACACATGGATGTATTTTTTCATGTACTTTACGTTGTTTCATATTCCATATGGACTCCCTTTCACAAGGATCATAGTATAAATAGATGTATGTGTTTCATGCATGCTTATGTTATTTTATAGTCCATATGGACTCCCTTTCACAAGGAATGTAGTCCGCATAGATAGATGTTCTAAATTCTAGTCTTTATAAATATTTGTATTTATCTTCATGTTTTCCTTTGCGTTACTAATTCACCATTCCTTTAGTTATAATCATCATTTAGGCATCATCATGATCATTCATATTTGTACCACACAAGTTGTTATCATTTTATTTGATAATGTTCTTAGGTCCTCACGAACCATTATTTGTGATACTAACCTTTCTCTTTGAGTTGTATAAAAGTCACTATTCTTATTGGGTAGGAGGTTTAAATAGACATATTAGCCATGATATATTATGGTCCACATAGATATAGATCGAAGGCCATACTTAGTTCGTAGGGACTTAACGATGTAAAAATGGGACCAAATAGTTTGATCTCTATTTGTTTATTTGTTTTGTACCTTTTATTTCTTTTAACTATTTTGGTTTGTAATAGGTAGATTAATAACTTATTTTACCATCCAAAAAGCCTAACCACACATCAATGCTTTTATTACCTAATTAATTGGTGTTTTCTTAATAAAATGGTTTTGAGTTTTTCTTAATAAGAGTGATACAAAGGCCAATCTCCTAGAGATAGGCGTTGGGTAATTATCATTAATTCCTATGGAATTATAGGTAGTTGTCAAGTCAAATAATGATTAATGAATAATGTGATTTGTGTATGTTCGATTTACACTTATGCTTATTGTATATTCAATATTGCAATTTATTATCTCAAAATGAAAAGGTGACATGAATGCTTTAAATTAAGATGCTTGCTTGCATGATATAGGATTGTTAAACATTAGAATATAAAGGAAGGTATATTATTGGGGCATAAATAAGATTTGATTCCAAACCCTTTCTAAGTAAAAGACTAGTGGTCCTAGTGTAGAACAAAGTGGTGACTCCAAAAACTAATCGCCTTATCCCTGATAAAATACAATAAATCTACATTTATATATGTATTTCATAGATGATTAGAAGGATCAATGATGTTTGATATATGATGTGTGAGTATATATAAGTGTTTTTTGTAGGTTACTTTTTAGGCTAGTGTGCCCGAGCAACCATTATACTGCTAGAATTTTGACACAATAACCCCTAATAGTATAATACTTTTGATTTGGTTTTTGTTAATTCACATTTATAAAGCAAAATAAGTTTTAAAAAAGGTTTAAGTTATAACAATATTCGAAGCTAGTTTGGATATCAATTTGTGTGTCGCTCCTCCTTTAGATTTGGCGATCGGGTCAGGTGAGGGGTCTCAGAAATGATGCATGTTTTCATGTATGAAAAACATAGAGAAAAAACATGTTGATGTGAATAAAAGATGCATTTATTCATGTATAAAAGAAGTATTGGTATGATAGTAAAGGCACTTAAAGAACAATACATGTTTTCATGCATAAGGAAAATGCTTGTTAGCATGTTTGAATGTTTATTTTCTAAATAAGGATATGTTGACATATATGATTGAATATGGATGAACTAATGAGTGTCCTACTATAAGCTTGGGCATTCTAGATGTTTGTAGTGGATGTGAATGAAATGTATACATACCTAATAAATAATGAATATGCATCCATACGTTTGCATTTAATTTTCTTTAGATGAATGGATGAATTCAGTGATACTAGTGCATATGTGTGCCTACTTTCCCTCTAAATGCATGGGAGTGTGCACTAGGTAACTAATGCCTAAGACGAATGAGTATGACATGTATAGATATTGTATGAGTTGAATGAATATATTACAAGAGTTGAATAAAGACTATATTAAGGTAAGAGTTGAATAAATATGGTGACTTAATAGATACATTTGTGCCTAGTTCTCTTTTGATGAATGAATGATGAATATACTTTATGAAGGTGTAAAGATGATGAATGTGTTGGATTCTATGACTTATGTATGAAAGGAATAAACACATATACTAATGTATGAATAGAATGAGCATGCATGCATGATGTGTCTATATATGCGCATAAAGAAGGATGTGATGTTAAATATGAATGAATGTATACCTAATGAATGCAAGCCTACTAAATAGATGCATATTAAATAAATGTGAAAAAAATAAACATGGTGAGATATGTATTTGACTACCTAATAAATGAGTTTTGAGTTTGTGCATTCCAAATACCCATGATTGAATTGATGCATATATATATTAATGTATGTGCTTTTGCTCGATTTCTTCCAAGATGAGTAAATGGTGAATCTAACTTTTTTTCCTAGATGGATGCATGAATGTTTCTTTCCTTAGATGAATGAATGATGAATGATGAATGTGCCTTTTCCTAGATGAATGAATGATAAATGTATGAAAGTACATATATGCTTAATTCTTCCTCAATGTATTTATGTATATAAATGTTCAAGCAAATATATGTCTATCTTAGATAGATCTAATGCATGAGCTAATACATATTTAAATGTAAGGTTTTGCTACTAAAATCACCCTACCCCTAGACTCATCATAGGAAAGACTCAAGTACGAAGAAGAGTAGGTTAGGGTTGTGGTGATGTGAAACCTATGGAATGAAACAAAGGTGAAGGTACAGAGAAGTAGGTTGAGTTAGAGTGATGAGTAGGTTGAGGAATGAAATATGCCATGAAGGTGAATAGACTAAGAATTTAGGTAAAACATTTATTAGCTAAGCAAAGCATTTAAACACACATGGCTAGAGAATGCGTGATTATGTTGACTAAATGATAAAGTATGCAAATGTATGTTATTGCATAGAATGTTACCCTTGTTATTATCTAGTTTGAAGATTTACCAACTAAATATTTTCTCTCAAACTCTAACTTTTAACTAGATTACCCTTTGTGAGTTTTCAATCTAACAAAATAATGGAATTGTTAAGATATAATTTTAGAAATGAGGACTTATTAAGGAAGATAATTACATGGTCAAATTGTAAATGTAATTAAATATTAAATGACAAGATTGTATATATGTAGGTATTGAAATGAATTCTTCATAAAATTTTATTCTTATAAAGACAATGTATTGGGATGGATTGAATTTTTAAGTAATTTTTTTTATACATAGACTCATGGTGTATTGATATGAGATGATAATGTCAAAGCCTACATAATAATGTTTAATGTTAAGGAATGAGCATATAATGGAGGACTTGGTTAGGCTGAATATATGAATATAATGGATGATTAAGATGTTTATTTGATACATTTTAATTAGAGATAATGAATATAAATTGTATATGTAGATGGATAGAGACTTCTAATAACAAGTAGGGAATGGGCTTTAGGTGAAATACATTGGCCATGATAAGTGACCATAGGAACGAAAACTTAATTTGTTATATAGTAAGCAAAAATACTTTGTGATGAACTTAAGAGATCTTATTGGGTCTAAAAGGAACAATGTAAATGCCTTAATGTAATAGTTAAGGCCAAAATTTATGAAATAAAGAATAAAGGACCTTATGTTTGATTTTTATATATAATTATATAGTTTATGTTTATAAGGATTAGAGGTGCATAAGGATAGAAAGACCTATACTTTAGGTAACTTTCTTAATAAAGCTAAAATGTGTTATGTATGCATGATATTTTCTTTCTTCATAATGAAGGTGATAAAGCTTGAATCATATGCTATAAATGACGAATGTAAGACAATAAAGAAAATAAAGGCTTAAAAGCACTAAAAATGCTTTTATATGGAAATTTACGATTTTATAGTATATGGAATTTAAATTAGGAACTACTAGGTAGTTGGGTTGTAATGTCTGATGTTCTCATAAAAAAAGGTTAAGAAATAAAAGCCAAGACATATTAGTATGCTTGAGCAAGCCTTATAAAAAGGGAGATGAGGTTTCATTTTATATGATAACTCATTTGTCATGTAATTCACTACTAAAAAATATACAGTTTAGCAATCAAACTTAGCTACCAATTAGTAGAGGTTGCTAATTAGTGATCAAATTATAAACCAATAGTGTAATCAGTCGATAAAAAGATTAAAGAAAAAATTAAATTAAATACAGCAACAAAATAACAACTGATTAAGAAATTGGTTGCTAAATTTGGTACAAAATTTTTATGTTCCTTTGTAGCGGTTGATTTAAATACTAAAAATTCGTCCCTAAAATTACTTATGTTCAGAATGTGTTACTGATCGATTTTTCGATCGCTATAATAAATTAATATTATTTTCGTAGTTAACGATTGTAGTTGCAACCAAATTTGAGTGGTTGCAATATTTATATCACGACGACAAAAATTATTTTTTTCTTGTGCACTTTTAGTGATTGAATGGTTGCTAATCTTTTTTTTTTAATTTTTTTATTTATAAAATATTATTCTATTAAATTATTTTTAACATATCACTAATTAATTTAAAAAGTTATTTCAATTAGTATCAATATAAATAAATGGTGTTATGATTTAATGAATAATTAACTAATATGAAAAAATTAAAAAAAATGATCCGGACTCGAATTTGACTAAAAAAGGCACATGATCCGACTCGAACTCCTATCCTAAAAAATTTAGAGTCGAATAATCCAAAACATATTTTTAATTAAACTTAATACTTATTTTAAAATAATATTTAATTAATATTAATATAAATATAAATAAAATGTGTTATGATAATATTAATAATAATAAAAGAATTTTAATAATTAATTAAAATACAGTAAGAACTTAAAATTAAAGTATTTTCATACTAAAAAAAATTTATTAACTAAAATTAATGTATATAATTAAGGATATATTGTCATTAATCATAACATATTCTATTTGTAATGCTCGTAAATCGAGGCTTCATGAATAGTACCTCCGATGCTTGAATAGTGTTCCTAAGAAGCTAAGATAACTTTGTAAGGCTAGTGAAGGTGTATACTAGTCATAAAACTTTGGCAAGCTGAAAAATGAGGAAGATGGATTAATTTAAAAATTTAGTAGAACCAATAATTTATTCCAAGTGGTAAACTAATAAATAGTAACCTAAAATATGACTATGCCAGGAATGACCCGGGATGTGTTTGGACTGACCTAAAAATAGCACACCTTAAAGGTAAAAAATTCCATTAGTTCATTTGTGAAGGAATTTTAATTTTTTGAGATCGTTTGATATTTTTTCAAAATTTCTTGTTATAGCGAGTGAATCGTACATCCACTTGCCATTAAAGTTTGGACTTGAAATTTTGTGAGGTTATAAATGGGCCTAATCAACGATTTTTTAAAATAAAAGTGCCTATTTTCAGAAGTTTAATATTATTTTTAAAATTTCCCCAAGTTTAAGTTGAAATATGATTTTTTTGGACATTAGATTGCCATGTGGCATGATCTAACACATCCACCACTAATATATAAGGGTTCCCCACACATGTACACCATTTTACATGTGTGAGAAAGCCAGCTTCTACCCCAAAAAGAGAACTCTAGCTGAAGCTATTCTAAAAGTTACTTGCCTCTATTTTTGCATCAAACCCACACTAAACACACCACTAATTCTCACATATCTCATATGGAAATGAACCTTGATGATCTCTAGAGTTCAAATCTAGCCTTAGAAACACCTAAAAAGTTCAATTTTGGAAGATTTGTGTATGAGGTGAATAGTGCCATTTTTTTAGTGTAAATGCTCTTTCTTTTTAGTATTTATTTTAGGTTCATGTAGTCCTTGAAATTATAAGAATTTCCATGTTTATAGATTTCTATTTGAAGCTTTCTATGATTTAATATGAATTTTTAAAGTTAGAGTTCCATAATGTAGGTTCAAGAAGAGATTTTAAAGAAGCAAGGCAAACAAAGCCTTAGAAAGGTAGAAAAGGGTATAGAGATACCCTGGGTATGTGAATTTAATATAATACATGCATGCCAACATGTGTTTGTATGTGTACATGCATGGACATATGCATGAAAGTTTTAGTTTATGATGTCTGTGCTTGATTTGATGTAATATGCATGCTATGATGTAAATTCGATGTGATAATGATGATATGGATGTGTTTTAGATGTGAAAAGTATGTGAATATGCATGATGTATGTATGGCCATATGTATGACAAGTATGTCACGGCATGTGCATGTGTGCTTGATATGTGTACATGATGTATTATGATGTTAATCATGATATACTATGATGGTAATGATATGTGTAACATAAATGGGACATGGCATGTAAAAATATAAGTAAGGTTATCATGTGATGCATGGTTATGGTCATGTATGGTATTATGATAAAGATTAGTGTATGTAATGTATGATAAGAAATTAGTAAAGAAAAATGTTTACTAAGTGTGAAGTAAAATTTATTATATGGCATATAATGAGGTATATGAAATTTGAGTACTTATAAGATTTATTTGGTATGAAAGAATTACGATAAAAATAATGATGAAGTATGGTGATGGAAATGTAACATTATATAAGATATAATGGCATGATCTATGATAGCATGAGGCCATGAAAAATATGAATAAAAGACTAAATGAATAGTGAATTATGACCAAGTGAATAGTGCAAGTTACATAAAAATGACCCATAGCTGCCTAGTGGAAAAAAAGTGACTTGTAACTATCCAGTAAAAATGAGTAGATGAATTTGGTATATAAGTGTGTCTTAATAACATGAAAATAAATAAAATAAATGTCTAGTAATTGAATAAAAATAACAAATAGACAGTTCACCCAATAGTTGCACATCCACTGGATGGGTTGTACGGTCAACTAGGAATTAGTAGCTACTAGAGACTTTGTACCTTTAGGGCTATTACTTTGATTATTATGATAGTGGGTGCAACTGCTGAGGTCATGATGTTGGCCACTACACTGTATGGGTGCAACCACGGCGGTTCTGAGATAGGACCACTGCACATGGTGAGTGCAACAGCCGAGGTCTTGACATAAGACACTACACTATATGGGTGTAGCCACAGTGGTCCAAGATGTGGGCCACTGCACTGTGTAGGGTAGGTGCAGCTACTGAGGTCTTGGGATAGGCTATTGCACTAGGCTGGTGCAGTAGCCGAGGTCCAATTATGGGCCACTGCACTAGGTAGGTGCAACTATCGAGGTCCAAAATGTGGGCCACTACACAGTTTGGATTTCCCTTATAATCTAATATTTTAAAGTGTCATCTTTCTTCCTTAGGCCTAAAAGATAAAATAAACATAATGAATTGTAATAATAAATAGTGAATGGAAAATTTGTAAAATGAAATCTATAGCATGAAACTAATAATTAAATTAATTAGACAAAATAATAAATTATTTTTATTTTTATGACACTATCTCAATCTATTGCATTATGCATGCATGACTTGTATGACATGCTTTTATTGTATTAAATTCACCACTGAGTATTGTACTCAACATATTGATGTTCCAATGTGTAGGTAGTAGATAGTGTAGCTGCCCAGCCTTAGAAATATATTGTTGTGTTATAGGCTAGATATTTTTAGGGTATATTATTATTTCTTTTTTTAGTTTTAGAAGGCATTCATGTATAGTGGTTTGGGCTTAGTGAATATTTATCTGAATGGTTTTTGTAAACCTATAACTAATGGATTTATATGATGTATGGTTAATTTATCTAAATAGTATTAATATTTATGTTCTGATGCGATGTGGGCCTAAGGCCTTATGTGATGATATTATGGAGTTAATTATAATTTGTACATTAATATTTAGGAGTTAGTATAAAGATCTAAGTAATATATGAATGAAAAATATGCATGACTATAAGTGTTAAACAAATGAGCCCTTAAGGCAATATTAGGATGCATGACTTAATGGGAAGTTACACTCCTTGTCTGGTTCCTTTGAGAATTGGTTAGGGGGTGTCAAATTTAGTGGTATTAGAGCCTAGGTTCAGGTGTTCTTAAGTCATTTACATGAGTGCTAGTGTCTAAGATTGATTTTTCTAAAAAGCTACACTGTAATGAGGCTAACAGAGGTTATTCTTTTGTAATGATCAAGATGAGTGAAAGGACACCATCTGAGCATAGAGAGGAGGTAGCTAGTCATGCTCCTATCTTACCTTAGGGAGCTACTATTAGTGTAGTGACACCTGAACCTAGCAATACTGCACAACAATAGTAGCCACCCAATAGCAACAGGCTTCCCCAACATTACTACAGCAGATAGTAAAACTGCTGAGACATATATTAAGAGTAGTACCACCTCTTCCACTAGCTCTAGTTCCTTCTTCACCTCCAACACCAGTATAGAAGACTTATCTAGAGCAAGTAAAAAAGATGGGTGCATTTATTTTTTAGGGGGGGCTAAAGAGAATGATGCAGCCAAAGGTAAATACTAGCTTGAGAGGACCCAAAGGATATTAGAGCAAATAAAATGCATTAATGAGGAGAACTTGAAGTGTTCTACTTCTCTCTTACAAGAAAAAGCCTTTCATTGGTGGGACACCATAAAGAAAAGAAAGGCAATAGCATCAAAAATCATTTGAGACTTCTTTTTTATAGAATTTAAAAGAGATACATTCTAGAATTATACAAAGATAAGAGGAGGCAAAAGTTCTTCAACCTAAAGCAATGTAGAAGATATGTTTCTGAATATGAGGACTTTGCAAGACTTAGTAGATATGTAGAGGAGTTTATTCCTAGTGAAGAGGAGATATGTAAAAGGTTCCTACATGGCCTTAATGTGGAGTTATGTATGCTGATAGCAACTTCAAAGATTACAAATTTTGCAATTTTAGTGTCAACTACCTATGATATAAAGGAGATGATGTAGGAGAAAAGAGAGGTCTTTTAGAGTAAGAGACAATTTACAGTCGGCCATACTAGCTTAGCACCGAGAGCTAGTAAGAGATAAAGGGAGGCCTAGACTTAGTCTTAGTCAATACAATAGACATAGAGGTAGCCATAATCTCAGAGGTCAGGATAAGCATCTGTATTTAGGCCTAGACCTCTATAGTAGACCTTGAGTGCCTTAACTTTAGTAGCCAAGAGTGCACCTCCTACCTATAAGACATGTAACAAGAGACATTAGGGGTGGTGTAGATTAGTTAGGTCAAGAGAATGTTTCGTGTGTTTCAGTAGCACTATAAAATAAGGGGCAGAGACAATTTAAAGCTGACCAGGCTAGTAGTAGCCATATAACTAGGTATGAGGTACAAGCTCTAGCTAGACAGTATGCCATCAAAGCTAGGGAGGAAGTAAAAGCTCTAGATGCGATTATTGGTACATTTCTCTTATTTAATGCTCTAGTTTTGGCTTTGATAGATCCAATCTCAACACATTCTTATATATGCACTACATAAGCACAAGATAGGGGATTAAAACCAGACCAATAGATATAGACATTTAAGTCAGTAACACAATTGGATAGAGTGTGACGGTGAATAGGATATACAGACATTATCCTCTAGTGATTCAAAATTAGATATTCCTTACAGACTTAATAAAACTCCTATTTAATGAATTTGATGTCATCTTAGGTGTGGATTGGTCATTAGAACATCAGGCTATGATAGGCTATAAAAACAAGAGGCTTACCCTTAAGATAGTAGAAGGTTATGAGGTAATAGTTGTTAGTGAGAGAAATTCTCTAGATAACCTCATCTCAACTGTTACAGTAAGAAGACTTATCTATAAGGGTTGTGAAGCCTATTAAGCTTATATAGTAGACATCGAGAACTCCACACTTAGCATTTACCATATCCTAATTGTATCTAAGTTCCCAAATGTATTTCCTAATGAGTTACCAGGATTACTCCTACAATGAGAATTTGATTTTGAAATTGAAGTGTATCTTGGTATAACACCTATATATATTACACCTTACAGAATGGCATCTACTCAGTTAAGGGAATTGAAGGTGCAGGTATAAGAATTATTGGATAAAGGTTTCATCAAACCCAATGTTTAACCTTGGGGGAGCATTTGTGTTATTTGTAAAGAAGAAAGATAGGTCACTTCAATTGTCCATTGATTATAGACAACTAAATAGGGTGACTGTGAAGAATAAATACCCTTTACCGAGGATTGATGATCTTTTTTATTAGCTTAGAGGTGTAGGTGTCTTTTCTAAGATAGACTTGAGATTAGGATACCATTAGTTGATGATTAAGGAGCCTGACATACCTAAGACTACTTTCAAAATAAGATACAGGCATTATGAATTCTTAGTGATGCCATTTGGACTCATAATGTCCCAGCAGCTTTTTATAGACTATATGAATAGGATTTTTCAACCATACTTGGATCAATTTGTTGTATTGTTGATTGATGATATCCTGGTGTATTCTAAGACTTGAGAGGAACATGAACAACATCTCAAGATTGTTCTACAGACCTTGAGGGAGAGAAAATTATATGCCATGCTAAGCAAGTGTGAATTATGGCTAAATGAAGTGGCCTTTCTAGGTTATATTGCATCAACAAAAGGTATTAGGGTGGATGTAAGGTTTGAATAGGATGAAAAGTGCCAAAAGAGTTTTAAAAAGTTGAAGGCAATATTGATTGAGTCTCCTATACTTGTCCAACCTAAATAGGGAAAGAACTTTGTTATTTACAGTAATGCCTCACATAATGGGCATGAATGTGTCTTGACATAAAAGGGTAAAGTGGTGGCTTATGCTTTTAAGCAGCTGAGGCCACATGAGAAGAACTATCCCACTCATGACTTCAAGTTAGTAGCCATTGTTTTTGCATTGAAGATATGGAGATATTATCTATATGGTGAGAAATGCTATATTTATACTAACCATAAGAGTTTGAAATACCTCATTACACAAAAGGAGTTAAACTTAAGGCAGAGAAGGTGGCTAGAGTTGATAAAAGACTATGATTGTCTAATAGATTATCATCTAAGAAAGACAAATGTAGTTGCAAATGCCTTGAGCCAAAAGTTCATGGCAACATTGAGAATAATGAATGTTAGAATGGCGTACACATAGGAAGATGCTTTATTAGCTAAATTGTATATTAAGCCTAACTTCAAGTAATAGATTAAAGAAGCACAGATAAGAGATGAATAGCTAGTACAAACCATAAGCAAAGTCAAAGAGTGGAAACAGAGATTGAATTAGGAAAGGATAGATATTTGTATTATCATAGTAGGTTATGTGTACTTGATGTAAATGACTTGAGAGATAGAGTATGAGAGAGGCATATAAAGCTCTTTATTATATGCATCCAGGTAGTACAAATATGTATTTAGACTTAAAAACTCATTATTAGTGGATAGGTATGAAGCATGATGTAGTTGAATATGTGGCTAGATGCTTAACCTATCAACAAGTAAAGGCTGAACATCATGTTCTTGCTAGATTTTTACATCTAATAGCAATAATAGAATGGAAATAGGAGAAGGTCACTATTGATTTTGTGATAGAATTACCATTGATAAGGACCAAGTGTGATATTGTATGGGTCATTATGGATAGATTAACTAAGATGGCCCATTTTATTCCTATAAGGATAAACTATTCCTTAGAGAAGTTGGCACAACTATATATTGATGAGATTGTGAGATTGCATGGTATGCCAATAGCCATTATTTTTGATAGAGATCCCTAGTTTACCTCTAAATTCTGGAAGAAATTACATGAAGCTTTTAGGACTAAACTGACATACAGTATAGCCTTCCATCCTTAGATATATGGACAATCAAAAAGTGTGATACATGTTCTGGGCGACATGTTACGTAGCTATGCCATCGATTTTAAAGGTAGTTGGGATCAGTATCTTTCATTGGTTGAGTTTGTATATAACAACATCTATTAAGCTAGTTTGGTTATGGCACTTTATAAGGCACTATTGGCAGAAGGTGGAGAACTCCCCCATGCTAGTTTAAAGTTGGAGAAGGCAAGATAATGGGACTTGATTTCATCAAAGATGCAGAGGATAAAGTTAAGATCATCAAAGAGAGATTAAAAGTTGCTACAGACCATCAGAAGTCTTACACTAATATGAAAAGAAGGGATATTGAATATCAAGTAAGAGAGAGTATTTTTAAAGGTATCACCATGGAAGAAAATACTCAGGTTTGGTAAGAAAGGAAAGCTTAGTCCTAGATTCATTGGTCCCTATGAGATTACAGAATGTGTAGGGCCATTGGCTTATAGGCTAGCTTTACCACTTGAGTTGTAGTAGATACATGATATGTTTCATGTGTCAATACTAAGGCGGTACAGATTTGATCCATCCCATGTGATATTAGTAGAAGAGATTCAAGTGCAACCAAACTTGACATATAAAGAAGAACCTATGCAGATTCTTGCTAGAGAATTAAAGTAGTTAAGGAACAAGTCCATTCCTTTAGTAAAGGTGCTATTAAGGCATCACAACATTAAAGAGCCTATGTGGGAAAGTGAGGAGCAGATAAAGGCTGAGTATCCACACTTGTTTTCATCAGGTAATTTAAAGGACAAAATTATTTAAGAGGGGAAGAATTGTAATGCCCGTAGATTGAGGTTTTATGAATAGTAGCTTTGAGGCTTGAATAGTGTTCTTAGGAAGCTGGGATAACTTTGTAAGGCTAATTAATGTGTGTACTAGTCATAAAACTTTGAAGGGCCAAAAAATAAGGAAAATAGATTACGTTAAAAATTTAGCAGAACTAATAATTCATTTCATACGATAAACTAGTGAATAGTAACCTAAAATGAGACTGTGCTGGGAATGATCTAGGATGTGTTTGGACATACTTGAAAATAGCACACCCTAAAGGTAAAATATTCCATTGAGTTTATTAGTGAAGGAATTTTAATTTTCTGAGATCGTTTGATATTTTTTAGAAATTTCTTATTATAGTGAGTGAATAGTACACCTAATTATGATTGGAGTTTGGACTTAAAATTTTGTGAGGCTATAAATATTTTTAAAAGAAAAGTGACTATTGTTAGAAGTCTAATATAATTTTTAAAATTTTCCAAAGTTTAAGTCAAAATATGATTTTTAGGACCATTAGATTGCCACATAGAATGATCTAACACATCCACCACTAATATATAAGGGTTCCCCACACATGTACACCATTTTACATATGTGAGGAAGCCATCTTATACACCCAAAAAGAGAACCCTTGTAAAGCTCGTAAGATGAGGCTCTATGAACAGTATCTTCGAACTTTGAAGGTGTCAAAAATGTGCTCAAAATGCCGTGTTACCTTTACGAGGATCAAGGTGGAGCATATTGGTCATGAAACTTTGACTGGATATAAAATTATGAAAATGGCTTAATTTAATGATTTAGCAGAACTAATAAATTATTTTGGGTTAAAATCTAGTGGTCCATAGGCTTAGATGGACTTAAGTCAAGAATGAACCGGGATGTGCCCAGACATACCTAAAAATACCATGCCTTAAAGGTCAAGAACTCCCTAAAGACCATTGGTGAAGGAATTTTTAAATTCTAAGGTTGTTTACTATTTTTCCTTAATTTCGGGATTTCCACATAAATTGAGGAAATTAGTTAACTACCCTGCCAATGAAATTTGGTTGCGAAATTTTATGAGGCCTTAAATAGGCTTAATCTAGGATTTTTAAAATTAACATAATAATTTTTAGAGGTCTGAGTAACTTTTTAAATTTTCTCAAAATTTCAACTGAAATCGAGCATTTTTTAAAAACTTAAGTGACATATGTCACCACTCGAGCTATCCAAGCCCACTATAAATACCCCTTCATGCCATTTAAGTATCTACATGGCAAAATCCACTCACCCCTCTACCATTTTCACCTCACTTTCTTCTTTCTCACTTGATGCCTCTTTCCCTTTCTCTCCTAATTTTTTTATGTCTTTTTAAGCCTAATTCCACACCAAAATTTCACCCAAAATTCTATAGATGAGTTGAGAATTAGTCTTGGGAGGTTTGGAAAGCTATAGACAAGAACAAAAGTCAATAAAAATCAAGATAGTTTACATGTACATAAAAAGGGTGGCTTAAATTCAAGTTTGTATGTAAATGGTTTTCTTCCCTTTTATTTTATTTCTTAAAGGATTTCATTAATCTAAGAATGCCTATGTTTTTAGATTTTCATTTGGAGGCCAATAGAATTTTCTTGGAATTTTCTAAGTAATGTACGTGTTTATGTAGGAAAAAATGGAAAGTGATGGTCAACAAGGGGATTAAGGGTGCTAAGGTATAGGAAAAGCTTCCAAGGTAATAATGTATGTGAATTTAATGTGTTTGAGGCATGCCATTGTTATTTCAAGTATAAAGTGTGTGAGAATGGTGTATGGAATACATGGTTTTGGTGGTTAGTGTGTGTGTAATGATGAACTAAGAACATTGTGATGTTAATTCCATGATAAATAAATGAATTGTAGGGTGTTTTAATTGAATAATCTAATGGAACATTGTAGCCTCTTTTGGCTGAGAGGGTGTGTGTGTGTGTTAGTTGTTATGGCATGTATACATATGGTTTATGAAGATATATGATATGTATGTTATGGCTTTGATGGTTTACGTATGTGTATGGTGAGAAAAGGCATAAGTATAGATGGCACTATGTATGGTCGAGAGGTATAAGCATGACTTATGGCATGTAAATAAAGTGTAGGTGATGATACATAATATGTATGACTTGGGAATTAGTGATTGGCATATGAAGTTGAGGAGTGAATGCATGATTATGGGTAAGGTATGGTATGATCGAGAGGTACCTTATGGGAGGTTCGTATGTTAGTAATGTGGAATGTATTTATGAATGGTATACTTAATGGCAACTAGCATGGTTAGCATGTAGATGGTGTGTGTGTGTACTTGAATTGATGAGAAAATGTGGACATGGTTAGGTACTTGATATGGCTGAGAGGTGTGAGAGTGGTTTATGGCATGTATGTTGTGTATATATTGTGTGAGTCATGATATATGTTGTGTGAGTCATGATAGAAACTAAGTGTTGGCATCAGAATGTAAGTATAGGTATTGAATTTGGTGAAATAATGCATGTACATGTGTATATGATGTATGGCCGAGGCATATATTGATTGTGCAATGATATGGCTTGCATGGTATAAGGCATATATGTATCTACATATGCTAGAATGATAATATTTGAGATCTATGTGTGATAACCTATAAGAAAATGCATGTAATTGGTTATAAACAATGTAGGGCTGAGAGGTAGGTGTGCCATGAGGAGGCATGGTAAGTATGAGATATGGTGATGTGTGATATGTATGCTTGACATGATATTATGAGCATGTGATGTATGACATAAAATTAGAATAAAGTATGTGAATGTATAAATGGAAAGATGACATGTAACTTACCCTTGTAATGAAAATTGTGGCTAAGAATTGGCATGTAAGATGACTTGAAAATGAACTTATAAAGCATAAACTAAAGTGACCTAATTTGGACTACTATTTGGATTATGTATATGATGAAATGGAAATAGCATTTTAGGCCAATATAAATAGCATTATGAGAGGTATAATGTGAGATGAAATGGGGCTTATGTTGGCTTTTTTTTTTGGCATGAATTGGTGCCAGTAAATTATGGCTATAGCCCTATAATAGTGTAAGAAAATGGAAAATAGACCTATAACTGTCTTATTAAATTGATAAATTCGAAAGTGACCTATAAATGGTAACTGAATTGCATGTAACTGGACCTAGATTTATGACATGAATTGGGCTTAAATTAGATATGTAATGCCTAAGAAAGAGACCCAACACTGATGTATGAAAATGACCTATAACTGTTGGTAGGACCAAATCAGACCCGTAACTGTCCGAGTCAAAATTTGACCCTTGAATAAATTTCATAATTTACTATAAATGAATTATAAATATTATAAAATGATTATTAATAAACAAATGGACATAAAAATAAGGACAGATGGCCAATTAGTTAAACACTTATTGGATGGGTTGACTGGTTAACTAGGGATTAGTAGCTGCTAGATATTTGTCATTAATGATTTGTTGGATATTGGGAGGTCTACAGACTAGTCCTTACTATCTATTAGAGATGTTTGATGTTGAGTATTTAGATATTAGGAGGTCTACAGTCTGATCCATGCTATCCATAGAGTTGCTTATTATTAATTTGTTTGGGATATCAGGAGGTCTATAGATTGATCCCCATTATCCTCTGTCTGGTATTGGAAGGTTCAAGTGAACTGATCCCTGCTATCAAACTAGGCAAGTGCAGCGATTAGGGTCCAAAATGTGGGCCATTGCATAACTTTTTAGTTCTCTCTTAGTCTAGTGTCTTTGTAACGACCGCCGGTCGACGTCTTATGAACAGTGCATTCGGAACCCAATTGATGTTCCCCATGGTGCGGGTCATCATTCTGAGTCCGATGACTGGCATATTGATTGGGAAACTTTGAGTGGCCTAAAAGTGGTCAAAACGAATGAAATAAAAATTTTAGTAGAACTAATAATTCATTTCAGGCCAAGACCTACTGTTTACAGAGATAAAAAAATTTTGAGACTCGGACAGTGGAGACCCGGGAATGTACCTGGATGGTCTCGAAAATACCATACCCTGAACCTCAAAAATTCTATTTGGTATGTTGGTGAAGGAATTGGAATTTTCTGAGGTCATCTAGTATTTTTTTGGAATATTTTATTCGCCTCGTGAATAGTGCCAAAAAGTCAACAATTGACTTTTGGGCTGAAATTTTATATGGACCTTAGTGACATTGATTTAGGAATTTTAAAACTAGAATGGGAATTTTTGGAGCACTGTAGAATATAATATGAATTTTCGAAGTTTAAAACTAGTATAAGAAAAATAGTGATTTTTCAAACGGTGGAATTTTGGGCTGAAATTTTATAGGAGCCCTAATGGCAATAAATGAGAATTTTGAGGATTGGAATGGCATTATTTTTAGGTCCCTAGAATATTTTCTAATTATTTGAAGTGAGAAACCCATTAAAATGCCTAAAAATTAGTTTTTGGTTCAATTGAACCAAACCAGTGGGACCCACCTATCAATTAAACACCAGCCCACCTGTGTACAGCCATTTTCACATGAGAGCTTCTTCTTCCTTTCATTTTTCCTCCATGGATGACGTTCCCTCAAGCTTTTCTCTCTCTCT
>CANXYI012279744.1:0-12618 GCA_948208565.1 Hura crepitans | reverse complement strand
TGACCATTTGGTTTTTTGAGCTTGCGAAAGCCTAAGTTGGCTATGCTATGTTTTGTTTGACATAGGCTACTTGGCATGGGTGTCTAAGCCTTGCAGATGTGCAAAATAGCCAATGTGATCAATTTATGTAAGTCGGGACATAAACTGTATTATGCATTTAAAATGGTTAAAAATGTAATAAATTAACTAGTTTAATTATGCCTATACATTTAAATAACCTAATTTAGATAGGTTGACCGGTTAACTAGGATTAGCAGCTACAATGTTTACCTTTGAGTAGTAGGCCTACAGGTCATATATGTTTTTGTGTCGATAGGCACCAGGCTTTCGAGTCACTATTTTAGCACTACATTATGCGAAGACTATGGGTTGATGTGTTTGTATCTACGGATACCAATGCTTTCGAGTACATTATTTTACATCCCTATAGTGTCAATGCCTTTAGTTGCACCATTATCCACTATCCAAGCTCGGATAGTTGTCTCTTTAGTATAGGCATGAGTTAAACACATAATAATAGTAACAATTATGCTTTCAGCATAAGTTAATGGTAAAATAATGTTAGTTGTGACTTAAATGATACATTATGTGTGACTTTGATGTTTTGGCATAATGATGGGTTAAACCTATTAATATGATGTATATGGTATAATGTGGAGTTTTATACTTATATAATTGACATGTTGGTGCATATAAGGTCTTGGAAACTGAATATGTAGTAATGACACATATCTATGGTAATGGGTCAAAATGCATATTGTTATGCTCGTCACAATGAAAAATTGAGTATGTATATGGTTTTCGTGTTTTTAAAGGCAAGTATGCACTAGAACTTCATAATTATGTGATATTTCATAATGTGTGCATGTGTATGACAATAAATGATTGGTATGGCATATATTTCATAAATGTAAGCTTAAAATGTCATATCAAGTTAAAGTGATTACACCACTAAGCGAAAGCTTTGCACATTGCCTATTTACGATGCATAAGTAATAGCATTGTAGATTTGAGTCAAAGCTTTTACCCTATAGGAGAATGCAAAAACTACCTATCTAGGGTACTTTTTGGTTCCTTTTTGTAAAATGATGATGATGTAAATATAGTATAGTGATACTCTTGTGATTCCAGACAAATTAGGCCTAATCTGTAAACTATGGTTCAGTTTTGTAACTAAAGTGACATTATTGAAAAGCTTTATTTTTCTTGCATGAATTGTGCGATAACATAATGATGAATGTGAGAATGCTGATTAACTTGAGCTTGAGGCTTAGTATTTTTTTGATGACATTTAGAGGGTTAAGATGACCCATTTGATGTTGGGATGTGTTATATGTTTTTATAGAAATTTTTTAACGAGTTTACAATTTGGAAAAGTGTCCCGGTATAGCTATTATTCTACTGAATTTTCAACATGATGATCCCATTAGTTGCCTCGTAAAGCATGCCAAATTATTTTTAGTGTTTTACCACTCTTTAATGAAAGAAATTATTTATTTAATGAAAAGTTTTAAATTAATCGAGTTTTATTGGTAGCAAAATCGAATATCGATATACGGTGGCAATCCTTACTTAGGTTCGATGTATGGACTGTGTAAAGGGTGCTACAAGTTTTATGCAAATTTTTCTTATGTAAGCTTTTGATAATTGTATTGTTAACTTTAACAGTTGTAATTTGATATGGGTTTTGGCTCAAATTTTATAGCAATTATTTGGCTTTAATTATTTATGAAGTTGTTGTCTATTAATTATCTATTTCATGAGGTTTTGAATACCACTTGAGATTAAACATTTGAGGTGAGATAAATGTCAATGTGGATGCAATATTATGAGCATAAGACTTAAATATAAATGTGTAATATGAACATATAGTGTGCCTAGTGCCTAAGGTGCATAATATGGCACTCCTCCATTTAGTGACTGTAGTTAATGGGAGAAGCTGTTTGACAAATATTTAACCTAGCTACCCTTAAACTCAATAACATAACTTCTTAACATGTCCTCAAGCACCTGAATGGCTCATTCTAACTATTCATCTATCTGTGGATACAAAGTAGTACTAAATTTTTGCCTTGTGTCAAAAGCCTTATGCAACCTCTTTTGAAATCATAAGTAAACCTATCTCTATCAAACATAATTGAGGTGTGCACTCTTTATAGCCTATCTCTTAAACATACATATCAGCTAACTATTCGAAAGAGTAATCAATCCTCACTGGCAAGAAATAAGCTAACTTAGGCAATTTGTAACACTCAAAAATCCCTGGTGGTGAATAATGGATCTTAAGGTCGTGAGTAGTGACTCCTAGGACATGAATAGGCCATATGTTATAAATAGCATATGAGTGCATTTTGATTTGTAGATAAGGACATTTGGATAGTTAATGATAAAAAACAAGCGTGCGAGTAAAAAGTACTTCTCGAAGAGTGAATAGTATTTCCCAAAACCCGTATTACACTAATGTGACCGGATAGAAGTTTTTTTTACAAAATAAATATGAGCAAAATTTGAAGTGAAACAAAGTTAATAAAATGGTTAAAAATGAAAGCAATGTTTTACAGTAGTGTGTTATGAATAGTGACATAGTTAAAGTTAAATTATCAAATATTTGTTTTATAAATAATGATACAATCCGATGCTCAAATATTGGAATTTTTAAATATCAATAAGTATTTTATAAAAATTGAGTAAAGATAAAAGTATCATTTTAACATGATTTTTCAAAGTTTTAGAGCGTGGTTTTTTAGGTCTTTAGGGTCTTTTTTTTAAGTGATTTTATAAGGCCCAAAGAGACATTAATTGAGGTTTCAAATGGAAGGAAAAGTTTATTTTTTAAAAAAAAAAAGTGGGGCTTGAGATTTGTGAACTATTGTATCTAAAAATGATAATTTTTTTGCCATAAATTTGGATAAGGTAAAAAAGGAGGGCCAAATGGTTATTTTTGGGTCAAACATGCAATAGTATTCTTCTTTCTTCTTTCTTATTGAAGCTAACACCTCCCTTGCCCATCCCCTTTTCCATTTTTCTTTTTCTTCCTTCATATTTACCTCTATTTCCATATCTGAACCTCATATAAACATCTTCAAAGCTTTCCAATGATCTTGATTTCAAGGATGATGGTTTGATTTTGAATAATTGGAGAGATATTGAGTTGGGTGAATACTAATTATCTCTTAATTAAGTGTTTCCTTTAAAGTGTTGATATTTTTCCATGATGCTTTAAGGTTCTAATAACAGTTTTTTAAGGTTGATTTGAGTATTAGAATAGTAAAGATTTTATTTTGTATTTTTAAGTGTGTTTATGCATTATATTTATAGAGAGAGAAGCTGGGACAAGAGGAAAGATAAAGATAAGACTTATTAAGGCTCTATAAAGGGTATTTTTAATCTAATTGTGTAAGTGCATCTAATATATTATGCCTAAAAGTAATTATGTATGAGTCAAAGTGTGATATTAGTGCCTTTAATGAATGTGTATTAATGTAAAATGATGTTTAATTGTGCTTGGTAGTTAAAACAAGATTAACACATGCTTATATTATGTAAATTGAGTAAAATAAAGATAGGTATGTGTGATATTAGTGTTTGAAATATGAGTGTGTTTAAATGTGATTTAATAAATGTGATATAAGAGATGTTATTTGCAACTTTCATAAGAGATGATAAGATTTTGTATGTTTATGTGCAAAGTTATAAGAAAGTATATATTTCTATATTATTATGTATGATAAAGATTATGAAGGAAAAGAGTTGATATGTATATGCTTATTGACTATTTAACATGTGCTAATTGTGAGAACTATATGGATATATGTGCACTTGAGGTTTACTTGAATGGATATGAAAGTGTTGGATTATTACGTAATGTATTTTAGCATGTGTTCTATGTTTATATGTGAAATTTGAGATAAGTACATATGTGATAAGTGTATGTAAGCATGAAATTGAGCTAGAAATTTTATAATGCATGAATGGCCTAAGTTATAATGTATACATGTATGGCTGAACCAATTGAGGCATGACAATAGACTATGTGTGTGATTTGCTAATTTAAAAATGTTACATGGATATGGCATTAATCAAGTTGAATTATGAGAGTAATGCATGATGTGGAAATGAGTATGTCAAGAAAGTGAATGCATAAATATATATATTTAGGATGGCATAATAGATGGCATGTTTGACTTTTAGTAACAAAAACATAGATTTTATATTGGTTATTTGATGGCTGGATAGCCTAATGAGGTTTATTGAGAATGTTTTATTCATTTATGATGTATAAAATCATGATGTGATCTTGTTTAAGATTATCTAAGGCTATAATCATGTGTATGAGTAATGATTCCTATTAGTGAAGTACACAATGCATAGAATAAAATTAAGGATGTTTATATAATTACATAGAAATGGCATAACCTAATTGAACTACATAATTAGTGAGCGACATGAAAATGAGTATGATTTAAATATGGTTATATGTATGTACATGTATGATAATGTAAGAATATGATAAGGTAATGTGACTTATGATATGGGAATAGTATTAGCATGATATATGCATGTTTTGGTCAAATGGGTTACTTGATTATTTTAATGCATACTTCTAAGACATTATGGTCCATTGGTCCAAGATATGAAACTTATGATGCTTGATGCAACCATAGATAGATGATAAGGTAAGAGATAAGTGGTTTATGTAAATTAGACATGCTATGCATGGTGAAAGTTTTGAAGTAACTTTTATTGATACTTTATATGTAAATGAGTAATGAGACATAATGTTTAACAAATGATGTGGTGAAAGAATTATACTAAAGTGCTAAAAACATAATACATGTAACTTTGTGAAACTATAAGAAAGGAAGTGTAATGCCCATATAAGTATAGGTAGCCTAGTCTAGATAAGTTAACTAGTTAACTAGGGAGTTTAGTAGCTACTAGGCTACTTCAATGCCTTTTTATGGCCTTTGGGCCTAAATAATCATGTTGGTGCAGCTGTAGTAAGATCTTATTAGACACTGCATATATATCTATGCAAGTGTAGCTACCGTAATGTCCTATTAGACACTGCACATACATCTATATGGACGCAATCATTGTAAGGTCCTATTAGACACTGCATATACATTTATGCTGGTGTAGCCACCATAAGCTCCAGTTTCAGGCACTACACATATATAAGACCTTTGTATCTAGATGAGGACTTTGTGGCCTAGTACCGCATTATCTAATACTGGGGTGTTGTCTATTGAATAGAGGCAAGATAAAGGGATTTATGACTTTGAAATGTTTATAAAAAGTCACTTGAGATAAAGTAAGATGAAATTTATGTTTGTATAAACAATTAATTATGCATGAGAAATGGAATAATATGGGAAAGTAAGTAAAATTAGATAATGTTAATAAAAATGAATACATGTTATTATATGGACCTATTAGTCTATAAATGGGATTTATGTATGAGGAAACTCTAAATACATAGTAATGGTTTTCTTATATGTCTATGTCTTTTGCTTGTATACATATATAGGATTAGACTATTGACTTATTACGTAATAGGAATGCATGTTATACATGTGTATGTTTTAGACAACTAAATAAGTGATGATTAATAGAATATAATTAACCAAAAGTAAATGATGTTTTTTATACATATGATATCATAGTTTGAATTGCACATACCATTTTAGTTGATTGTATGCTTAATCTTTTATATTGGTATTATTTAGTTAAGCTTTATCATTTAATATCAATGTAAATTACATGTGTTATATATGGCATATTATAATAGATATACCATTAAGGTCCAAGCATAGTGCATCGATTGTTTTTGCAATGAGTAGGTGAAATAATGGACTAAAGTTAAAGCCTTATTCTCTGCAATACAGATTAAAAAAAATTATTTTCATATTGTTTTATATATATTATGTGTATAACATGATAAAGCACTGTATGTAACAAAGGATTGGGCTTAATTTCAAGTTTATTTTGTAACTCTAAAAGAAGTTGTATAGATGTATATATGTATGTATATACGTATGCTTTAAGTTGGATGAATGTTTATGTATGTCTAGATGATTAGGAGGATCAATGTGATTTGATATATGATATTTGAATATATAGAAGTGTTTTTCAAGTAAGTTACTATTCATAGTGGGAATAGTGTCACCCATATAGCTGTTATGCTATCGAATTTTTTACATGATGATTTCCTGAATAGTATAACCATTAATGTGGTTTTTGTTAAGTCACATTTTTAAAAAGTTAACATTTTAACCATGATCTTAAAAGGGTTTTAAATTATATGGGCTTTTAGTAAAGTATGTTCAAATATCGGTTTGTGTGCCATCTCTCATTCAAATCTAGTATGCTAGTTGAGTGAGAGGTGTCACACAATCTGTCAACTATTACCTATATTACACCATGCTTCTTCTAGGTCAACAAAAGTCTAATCACAAAGTCCATAGTGAACTTATCCCATTTCCACTTGGGTATTGCCAATGGTTATAGCAACCTCAATGGAACTTGGTGTTTAGCTTTAACTTGCTAACATGTCAAACACTTAGTCACATATTCCACTATATCCTTCTTCATAGCTGACCACTAACAATAGGCTTTTAAGTTCTAGTATATCTTAGTACTTTTAGGATGCATAACATATGAGCTACCATAGGCCTAACTTAGAATCAATCTCCTAAGTTTAGCATCATTTGCCACACACAATCTACCTTAATAGTATAGTTAGCCTTCCTTAAACTCATACTTAGTCACATTTCCCTCTTAAGCCTCACTACACTTTGAAGTTTCTCATCCTTCTCTTAAGCTTCTCTAACATATTGAATCAAATTAGGTTTCACCCATATTTGAACTATAATTGCTCCTTCCATGCGAATGTTAGTTAGACATTCATCACCCTTAAAGCTATACATGAAGAAGAAACAATAGCATATATTTATAAGAGACTTAAGCAAAAACACACAATCAAATGAATTACAAATTCTCCCAAAAGCTATACCTACTAGAGACTTTTTACTCAAGGCATCCGCTATAACATTTGCTTTGCCAGGGTTGTAATCAATTGCACAATCATAATCCTTAAGCAATTCCGTCCACCTTTTACCTTAAGTTGAGTTCTTTTTTAGTAGCAAGTACCTAAGGCTTTTGTGATCTATGTATATAAAACATGTCACCATAAAGGTAGTGCCTCTAAATCTTTAGAGAAAACACAATTATTGCTAGCTTAAGGTCATGGATAGGATAGTTCTTCTCATGTAATCTAGGCTATCTAGAAGAATAAGTTACTACCTTACCCTCCTACATTAACACATACCAAAGACCATTAAGAGATGTATCACTATATATCATATAGTTTTTCCTACACATTAGGTATCTAAGAATAGGAGCTTGAGTCAACATCTCTTTCAACTTCTCAAAACTCACCTAACATAAATCACTCCACTCAAACATAGCATTTTTTTTTGCATTAATCTTGTCAAATGAGATTTTATAAGGGAAAAACCATTACAAAGTGCTTATAATATCCTACCAAACCTTAAAAAAACTTATAACTTTAGTGGCATTCTTAAGCAGATTCAAATTCATCACAGTTTCAACCTCTCACCCTATAATTTGATATTATAAGCCAAAGGAAAGCTAACTCATCAAGCTAAAATTCACACTTGCAAAGCTTAGTAGATAGCTATTTCTCCCTTAATTTCTACAACACCAACCTCAAATTCCTATCATGCTCATTCTTATCCCCATAATACTTAAAAACATTATCAATGAAAACCACTACAAAATAATCTAGGTATGAATGAAAGCCCTTATTCATAACTTCTATAAATGTAGCGAGTGCAATTAGTCAACCCATAAGACATCACCAGAAAATCATAACACCCATATCTTGCCTTATGCACATCCTCATCATTCACCTTTAATTGATAATACCCAAATCTCAAATCAATCTTAGAGAACACTCTTACTCCCTTCAACTAGTCAAACAAATCATTAATCCCTTGTGAAGTTACTTATTCTTCATTGACAACTTATTCAACTATCTGTAGTCTGTGTACAGCTATATAGTCCCATATTTCTTCTTCATAAATAGGACTAATGCACCTTAAGGTGACACACTAAGGCATATGAAACCCTTATCTAGAAGTTCTTGTAACTAAATTTTCAACTCCTTATGCTTTATAAGTGACATTTTATATGGTGCTATAAACACTAATACAACACTAGGGAAAACATCAATGGCAGACTACACTTCTCTTTCAAGTGGAACTCCATGTAATTCTTTAGGAAACACATCCTAGAACTCAAACACAATAGGTATATCCTTAATACTAGGTTCCACTTTCCTAATGTCCCATACATGGGTCAAATAGGCTTAACACTCTTTTCTCACTAACTTTCTAGCTACCACAGCAAAAATCACATTAAAGAGGAAATCTAACCTCTCATCTACAATATGCTTTACCATAACCTAATGTTTATATAACTAGTCCACACCTAGTTTCACATTGAAGTTATCAAATAGGAGATTAAACAAATCAACCATAAACTTATGTTCTTAATGTTTCAGAGAACAATTATTAAATGCACTATCTACAATCACACTATGCCCTAAAGAATTCATTACTTGTATATCATACTCAGGTTGGTTAGGTTGTAAATCCCATTTATGTGACAAATTAGTATAAATATATGAATGAGTGGAACCAAGGTCAATTAATGTAACCATAAAGTTATCAAAAGAGAGAAAAAATACTAATGATCATATCAAAGTTATCCTCATCCTTATGAGCTCAAATGGCATATGTGCGAGCTAGAGCTTATACCTTTAGCCTCTACATAGTCTTAGAAGCATCTCTTTGAGGTGCTCTAGTGGTCTCCTATCAACTAAGCCTTTTGCTTATAGGTGTAGTAGCCTGGTACCATGTTTCTATCTCTTAGGGCAATCCCTAAGTCAAAGGTCAGTAGCCCTATAATTAAAATTTATGCCAATCTTAGGCTAATAAACTCCTTAGTAACGCCTACCACAATACTCATATGGTTATACAGGTTCACCTCTAGCAATTGAACTAAGGATACTAACCATAGATGCCACCTATAATCTACTTTGGTAGATGACTTGCTCTTGAATCTTGACCCTTAACTAGCTTTTTAACCTTGCCCTTATGACTACCTCATAGGAAAACTTTTTTTGTCTTTTATTACTGGTAAAAAGAGCATTACTTTGCCATTGGGACCCTTATTTTTATCCCTATTCTTCCACATCCACTTCGTTTTATTTATTTCCTTAGCCTCTATAGTTGTAACTACTAATTAAAAAAAGACTATAATCTGGTTAGCAGTCATATGGACTCCGATATCATAATTAAGGCTACCCTAAAATTTCTTACACTTGGTAACCTCAGCAGGGAATATGTCTTCTATATACTTTAGAAGCCATTGAAACTCTATCACATACTTAAATATCATTATCTATTTTTATTTCACCTGAAAGGACTCCTTATGTCTCACCTCTTTATAGGTCTTAGTAATATATCTTTTCTTAAACTCCATTTACAAGAACTCCCATGTAACACCCCCTACCTAATCCATTATCTAAATAAGTTAAGGATGTCACTTTCTAGGAGGTCACCCATCTTAAAATCCAAACACTGCCTAGTCTCATTCAACTAGATAAGAGATGTCACTTCATTTTTAAAACCATTACCACTATCTATTGTAACTTGTCTTTAAAAAATCATTTTTAAGTGCATTAACTATAACTTGAGTTGAAATATCTTATTTAAGTATTAGTGGCTCTTAAAATTCCCTAGTGATTTAGTTTTTAAAGAAAATCTAGCAGCATAACAACTGTTCGAATGAGTTCAAAAAATTTAACCTATAAAAATGACACTTCTATATTTATCTCATCCTTAACTCAAGACATAAGATCCTTTTAATCCATCACAGGCACTAATATCATCACCCAGCAATAATTCACAAACAAACTCAAGCATACATATTAATTCCAACATATGTTAGGTAGTACTCTATATCATAATTATTACATTATAACCAATAATTATAACTCTATACATGAGTGCGTTTATGTACAACATACAAGTCATAAATACAAGGTTATACCTAAAAGACATAGTCTGAACTACTATGATATTGCATTGAAGCTGAGCTGCACATACTATCTACTATTTACACATAAAAAAAATCAATATGCTAAGCATATGCTTAGTGATGAATTTAATGATTCATGCATAGATCACATGCACAAATGTAATATATTCAATCAGGTAAGCATTTCATGTAAATAAACAAATTTATCTATCTTACAACTCAAATTACAAACAATTCACAATTTGACCAATTATTTTAACACTCAACCTATTAATTAATTTATATTTCATTTATCATTTATTGCTGGTCCTTAGTTAAGTAGCCCATGTTCAAGGGATTACTCTTTAAACACTAGATATCAAAATCTAAACTTATGTAAGGGCTTGTATTTTGGACCTCGATGGCTGCACCCATTATTAAGTCTCAATATGTGTGGAGGGTTCTATCTCAAAACCTCAATAGTCACACCAATCTTAAAGCTTATACAAAGGCCCTTATTCTACACCTCGATGTCTACAACCATCATCATGTCTCACACCTCATGGTATGTACAGTGGCCTTCATGGACCTTAAGGCAGCTATACCCGCATGAACATAATATGAACATCAACATCATAAGTGCAATCATCTTTATGGACTAGCATGTCAAGACACCAAAGTGTTTTAGCAACTACTAACTCCCTAGTTAACTAGTCAACCTATCTAATAGGTGGTCTAACTAATATGTGCCTTAACACCAATTTTGTTTAACCATCGACTGTCAACTTGACATTTATTTTACATTAATTAGGCTTGAGTGTTCATATGTACATGTTTCACTTTTTCTTAAAATATCATATCTTAAGATGTCATCCCCTTTCTCTTTATTTTATAATACATCTCTCTATTGTAATTCCTCATATACAATTATATATTTACTTTAATTTATCATAGGTGATCTCTTTTCTCTTTAAATCCTTCGGCCATGTACACATTTCGGACCTCACAACCAATTTCTACTTTAATTAAATAATTATTTCATTTTTATTATATTTAATTTGTCATTCGGCCACTCCAAAGAAAAGTCATATTATATCTACATCCTCCCAAGATAATGACATTAGACATTTTATCTAACTCAAATAATGTTACAATCATACTAGTCATGCTTAGTCATTAATCACTCACACACACATACACAAGGTGGACCTTTTGACCTTTTAAGCTTTATAGACATCTATCATATTTTACATCAATTTTTTTATGTCATTCTAGTATCAAACATCATTTTAAGTTCATCCTTACATGTCATATACACATATACTTGCACTTCCATATAAACATACACATGTATATACATACACATATTTGCCTAATTTGTGGAAATAATAAAATTCAATGCACAAATCATTAAATTCACTTACTATAGGCTTTAGAACACCACTAAGTTACTTTTCAAGCCTCGTCTCCCTCATTCTCCATTAAATCTTTCTCTTTTTTTACAAACATAAATAATTTTATTCATGAAAAATTCTAAATAAATTCTACATGCTCCGAAATTTAAAACTAAGCCTAAGAATATTATTGAACATAAACTCCAATCTAAAAAAAATTAAAAACTATAGAAATAAACACTGACACTTACCTTAGTCACTATTCACCCTAGGTTAAATTCTCTCTTTTGATGCCTTCCATTGGGTTTCTCTATTCAAATAAGTGATGAAAGAGTTATAGAGGTAGTCTTAATATATTAATTATTTGGTGGATAAAAGAAGAAAAAGAAATGGTTGGGTAAAGGAATGTGGCATCGCATTTTAGAGGGAAAGAATGTGGGATTTTGCTTATTTAATTTGGCTAAAGTCTATGCTTATGTAAGGTTTTAAGGGCTAGATGTGAGACACATGTCAAAATCAATGGCTAAGATTTATTCTAGCTAGATTTCTCTTTAAAAATTCATATTAAATGGTACAAATTTTAATTAAATCAGCTAGTTATGCCATAAATTAATAAAATAGGTGATTTAAATATCCTTTAAAATTCATAATTAAATTTGAAGAGGAACTATTAATTTTAGGCAATAACATCATAAATTAATTCCATTTAATTACTTCCCAATGTCAAAAAAATTCCAAAACTAGTTCCATTAGCTTAGTTAAAATTTTTAACCATCAAGTCATGGTTTTTTTTTTGAAATTTTTTGAGCACTTTTGTAATATGTTATCATTCAGCTTTAGTTGAGTTACTATTCATAGGACATAGATAAGCAAACTTTACTTACATTATTAACACCTTAATTGACTTCAATTTGGTCCCAAATTTCACTAATAATTATGTGATAATTAATACTTCCATTCAATAACATTAGTGTGTCTTGAGTCCTGAGAAACATTATTCATTGTTTAGAAAGTACAATTCATAACCTAGAAAATTATGGGCACTACATCCCAAGTGATCATCTGAGCTAGTTTTCCTTTAGTTAGTGTGACCCACTAATTGTAGGTAACCTTTTGA
>CANXYI012279729.1:0-12373 GCA_948208565.1 Hura crepitans | reverse complement strand
TACATACATAACATAATTTATAACATAAAATCCAAATATAGTTACACCTAAATTCATCACATATACCAAAAAATCATTCATTATATCACCATGTGCATGTATTAAGTATACTATGTCTCTTACTTTATCATAGTGTACTTGAACATACCATTAAATGAATTTAGCCATCCCATTTATCTAAGATCACAATTTCAGACAATGCCGGCATGTATTAATCATTTATTTATAATACAATGCATTCACTCATTATTTTCTAATTATAATTTCATTATGAAGGTCATAATTATAACATGTTACAATTTACCATTTTGGCCATATATAAGAGATATAATCCTTAAATTGGATAATGGGAATCGTTAACCATAAAGGTCTAGCATTGACCATGAAGGTCTAATACGTTGACCTAAAGGTCTAGCTCATAGGCAAATATGTTGACCTGTAGGTTTAGCCTAAAAGCAAATACATTGACCCATAGGTCTAACCCGTAGGCAAATACATTGACCTGTAGGTCTAGCCTATGGGCAAATATGTTGACTCATAGGTCTGAAATAAGCACCAAAGTGCCTTAGCAATTGCTAATCTCTCTAGTTGATTGGTCAACCTATCCAAGCTAGATTATCTACATATATAGGCCTTTACCATTCTTAATTATGTTAAACCTTGTTAAAATAGCTTTTTAAGAATTCTATAGGTCCTTTGGCCAACAAATGACCAAAAAGGGTGATTAAAGTCATTAAATTATTATTAAAATCATTTATTCTCATATTCAACAATTCCAACATTAAATTCACATATTATGTCAATTACCAATCATATCTCATAAATATTGGTATCATCTCTTATGTGCCTTAACATCGCATTAATATTGCACAAAGCAATTTACCTTCTCTTTTTACTTTGAGAATGCCTCAAGCATTTCTCATCTCAAGTTAGGCCCTCTAGCCATCATATCATTCCACATATACTTTTCTTTATTGCTTTCAACATGCTTGATATATGCTAAAGTCATTCACATTATCAATCATCAATAACAATAATCTTACACTATAATCACATCATTATGGCCATATAATTATTTCATAAATACTTATTTTGTATAACACACATGGTATATCATATATATCAATGCTTGAACACCATATAAGATAAATCTCATCATCATCATATTAAAATCATTTATTTAATACCCAAACGCTCATCCTTTATCATTTTAAATCCTTAAGCCTTATTTAATCCATTATAACTTTCTAATAGTTTATACCAATTATTTTCTTGTTCACCATGCATGATTTTTTGTCACAAATAATATACTCTATTATAGCCATTTTATTAGTCAACAAAAACACCCATGCTTTTAAATGTCACATATTCTTCCACACCAAAACTTTATTTATCAAAATTACATCTTTCATTTCAAGTATAATATTTTCATATCCTCACCTACTTATCATTTCTTATTCACATAATTATTTAGACATCATTAAGGATTTGACCATCATAGTTTTATTTGTTAATTTTATTCATTTTTTATCTTTATTCTTATTAATCTAATTTAATAATAGGTACCTTTATTCATTTTATAACTCATATAGCCAATTATGCATCATACGCAAGCATTAAAATACATCTTGAGGCATAATTCGGCCAACTCATAGCCTAAGCCTATACAAATCCAATTGTTATCTTTATTGTATACTAGGTATATTCATAACCTCATTACTCTAACTACAATTATCACAAGGCTAAAACCTACTTTATATATATTTTGTCCCTTACATGGAACAGACATGTTTATTTTATACTAATCCTAATTATACACCATTAAGCCTATGAAACATCTCATATCATATTCAATAAGTAATATAATTCATCAAATGCATCAGAGTATTAAATACAACATAACACACATACTATAATTTTAACGAACATTACATGCCAACTTGTCACATTGAATGCATTTCAACTATCAACATAACTTTAAGGTGTCATTTCATGCCTCTATACATTTATCCATTATCTTTTCTTATAATAAGGTTCTTAGGACATAATTAATTATTTAACATTTATGCTTATTTCCATATATTCACTAACAACCTATTTTACATAGGATATTAAACATTAACACACACATGCTACACACACTACGATATCTATGTATATAGTACTTATGTGGTCAAATCCATACAAAAGCTTGATTCTATATATCATCATTCATTACTATAAACATGTTAAAACCATCATGTTACCCCTTCTTAACCATTTAGCCAACAACAACACACAACCTAAACATTTACCAAACTTCACATACATTACTCACATAACACTTCACAAGTCACATAACTATTAAAGCATACTTTAAACCATCTTTATAAACCATTTCTTTATGTTACCTATTGCATATGATTCGACCATATTCATATCATTTGATATTCTTTGATTCTTTATGTTAAACACATTCTTAACAACTCCTTAGATACACTCATCACCATTAGACCTCTTATAACCAATGTTCAATCCATCTACACATGTAACACATTCAAAGCATGAAAAAGGAATCTTTTGGCTATAACTTAAATCAAACTCAAAATTTACCATTGTCTCATATCAATATAACCTTATACATAATTACAACTTCATCATACCAATTCAACAACATCACAAGCCAAAATGTCCATACATAGCATAATTAGACTTAACTCATCAAGGCACACACAAAAGGAACCATTCGGCCATCATGTGAACCATACTCCATATTATCAATTACTCACCATAAACACATAATTTCATATTCATATAATCTCACAACATATTTTTAAAGCACCAAACATCATTAACCATCATAATTCGCAAGTTACAACAAAACATACACATTTTTAACTTAGGGTTTCACACACAGATTATATATTAAATTGATTATGTATATCTTTAAGCTTATTTACACCCCCAATAGCCTTTCAAGGCTTTAATTTCCTTTTCCCCTTGATTTTTTATCTTTTGCTCTTTAAACATAAACCTCAACCACAATCAAAAATTCATAAAATTATAATATGCCTCAAATTATTAAATTAACCTTATAAAAATCTTATTGGCACCCAAAAGACACCCCAAAAATTTTAGAACTCCATAAATATACCTTTCCTCTAAATTTGGTTACTTTTCATTCTATAACATACAAAAATTCATAATAATTATTTCATGCTTCCAATAGTCAAAATAACTTGATAAAACTCTTATTAGGATCTAAACATATCCTAAAAATATTAAACTTGAAAAAAAACCACTTACTTTATTTAGGGTTATTATTGATCAAACCTCTAAAATTACTTAAAAAAACCCTAAAATAACCCTTGATCTAAGCTTTTACCACTATAAAATGATTAATATCCTTGCATTTAATGGCAAAAATCCAATTTAAAGGAGCTTTAGTGAAGGAATGAAGAAGAAAAATGAAAGATTTTGAGAGAAGAAACCGTCAACTTCTTGAGGAAGAAAGATGGTGATTTTTGCACTATTCATCCTTGACTAAAGAGTCAAGTTGTCTTATATAGGAAAATTTAACCTCTTCCTTTTTTATCCCATTAGTCCTCTATCTTTAACTTTTCTCGTTTTTAACTTTTTAAAGACTTTATTTCCTTTCAAAACTTTACCCTAAAATGTCTTACAATTAATGCCATCATTCTGTAAAGGTCAAATCCTAAGAAGCATTTTTCAACCTCAAGAGGTACTATACACATACATACTTATTATCATTCATTTTCTATTTAAATGTTCTAATTTCTTTACCAAACTATATCCATATATTATTTACCACATAAATGGTCAGTAGGGGTTAAAAACCCTATTCCTACGTATCCTTATTTTCATATCAAATTATACTCATATCCTATTTATAACTTAAACCTTTGATTAGTAAGAAAATCCTAACCATGTCCTAAAAGTCCCTATTCACAATTCCCAGGTGTCACTATTCATTATGCTGGGATTTTTGGGTGTTACATAATATATTGCTTTAAGGAGCTCAATACTCTTTATCAAGAAGAAAGATGGTTTCTTAAGGCCATGTAACAATTATAGGTTGTTGCAAAAGGTAACTGTGAAGAACAAATATCCTTTGCCTCGTATTGATGATTTGTTTAACTAGTTAAGAGGTGCAAGATTGTTTTCTAAGATTGATTTAAGGTTAGGCTACTATTAGCTAAAAATTAAGAACTCTAATGTGCTTAAAATTACCTTTTGAAATCTATATAGCCATTATAAACTCCTCATTATGCCTTTTGGGCTTACAAATTCCCTAATTACCTTTATGGTCTTCATGAATTGAGTTTTTAGGCCTTATTTAGGTTAATTTGTAATGGTGTTTATAGAGGATATCCTAGTCCATTCTAACACTAGAGAGGATCATGATCAACACTTTAGGATAGTGTTGCAAACTTTAAAGGAGCATAAACTTTATGCTAAGTTAAATAAGTGTGAATTTTGGTTAAACTATATTTCTTTCCTTAGCTATATTGTGTCTTCTAAGGGTATCAAAGTAAATCCTAGTAAGATAAAGGCAATCATCAATTGGAAGCCTCCCAGAAATGTCACTAAGATTCATAGTTTTCTTAGGCTCGCTAGATATTATAAGAGGTTTGTGAAAGAAATTTCTATGGTATCTTCTCCACTCACTAGAATTCTTTATAAGAATGTCAAGTTTGAATGGCCACCAAAATGTCAAGAAAGCTTTGAAAAGTTATCCTGACCTAGCTATTTTTTATTAAGGATTGTGTGATTTATAGTGATGCTTCTCACAAGGGCCTAGGTTGTGTTCTGATACAAGAAAGAAAGGTGGTGGCTTATGCTTTTAGGTAGCTCAAGCCTTATGAGTATAATTATCCTACTCATGACTTGGAATTAGCAACTATTGTGTTCACTTTTAATATTTAGAGGCACTACCTTTATAGTGAGAAGTGCTACATTTACACTAATCACAAAAGTTTAAAATATTTTCCCACCAAAAAAGATTTGAACTTGAAATAAAAAAGATGGATAGAGCTTATTAAAGAATATGATTGCATCATAAGCTCTCACCCGAGTAAGGCTAATACAGTGGCAGATGCACTTAGTAAAAAGTTCATGGTTGGTATGAACTTCTTATGAGTTACTAACCTAAAAGTAAATGTCTTTTTCCTAATGATTGCAAACAAGCTTGATTTTTCCTCTCACTTCTTATGTAGCTTTAAAGTCATTGAATGCTCGACTAAGCATGACACTAGATGGGGCTATTATAGCTAAACTCAAAGTAAGGTCAAGTTTATTGCAATAAGTGCAGGAAGCTTAAAATCAAGCTATTAAGATAAAAACTATCATCAAAGATATCCAAGAAGGAAAGTAAACACAATATTCATTAAAAAGTAACAACAATTTAAACTACCATGATAGACTCTAGGTATTAGATGCCCCAGGATTGAGAGAAAGTATTCTAGTCGAGGCATACATAGTGGTTTAAATATTCATCCTAGGAGTAACAAGATATACCCAAATTTAAAACCTTTGTATCAGTGGCCTAGCATGAAAAAACAACATTATAGAATATGTGACCAAGTGCTTAGTGTGTTAGCAGGTGAAAATTAAACATTGAGTCCCCTTCGAGTCACTACAGCTAATTAGTGCACTCAAGTAGAAATGGGAAAAGATTACTACAGACTTTGTGGTAGGACTCCCTCTCACATAAATGAAGCATGATGTAGTATGGGTTATAATTGATAGATTTACCAAGTCTACTCATTTTCTACCCGTTAGATAAAACTATTCTTATGATTGGTTAGCACACTTTATATTAATAAGATAGTCAGATTACTTAGAGTACCTATGTCCATCAGGTCAGACAAAAATCCCAAGTTTACTTCAAGATTTTGAGATAGTTTACACAAGACTTTATATACAAAGCTAAGTTTTTGTATAGTATTCCATCCCCAAATGAATGAACAATTAGAAAGGGTGATTCAACTAATACTTGAAACCTTGAAAGCTCTTTCTTTTTTAGAATTATTATAACGATAAAAAAATATTGATATGTAGATCTTAGAAGACATGTTGAGGAGTTGTATGATAGAGTTTAAAAGAAGTTGGGATAATCACATCCCTTTGATAGAGTTCACTTACAACAATAGCTATCAATCCAGCATACAAATGACTCCTTATGAAACTTTATATGGTAGAAAATGTAAAACACCATTATGCTAAACTAAATTGGGAGAAGCTAAAATAGTGGAACTTGACATTATTAAAGAGATATAGGACCAAGTGAAAGTAAATAAAGATAGACTTAAAGCTACTAGTGATAGATAGAAATCCTATGTTGATTTAGAAAGGAAAAAAGCTGAGAGATACAGTGTTTCTAAAAGTTTCAGCATGAAAGAAAGTTCTTAAATTTGAGAAGACAGAAAAGCTTAGACTTAGGTTTCTTAAACCATATGAATTCATTGGACGTACTGGTCCAATAGCTTATCGACTAGAATTAGCTCCTAAATTGTTAAATATCCATAATGTTTTTCATATGTTAATGCTTATACTTAAAAGATATTGATCTAACCCTTCACATGTGATTCTAATAGAGAGTATCAAAGTACAACTAGATTTGACATATGAAGAAGAGTCAGTTGCCATCTTGGTCAAAGAAGTTAGGGAGTTGAGGAGAAAGCAGATTCCACTGGTTAAAGTATTATGGAGAAATCATGGAACAGAAGAAGCTACTTGGAAAAGTGAGAAAACCATAAAACAACAATATCAGTAACTTTTTGAATAAAGTAAATTTTGAGAACAAAATTTATTTAGAGGGGGAGATTTATAACAACTTAAAAATTCTCGGGTTCATGAATAATGGTCACTGGCCATACAGGTCATGAATAGTGTAAATTAGATTTTTAGAGAATATAATTCATGGATAAGTAGAGGTTAAAATATGGAACCAAAATAAGGTTATTTCAAGGTTAAAAAATTGAAAATAAAATTCAAGTAATAGATAAGAAAATAAAGATGAAATAGCAAATAGTAAATATATTAGTAAAAGAATGATTAAGTTGATAAATTAAGTTTTATCCTTATTAAGATAGGATTTGAACACTTAATGAAGATTAAGTAGAGAGAATAAAATGGGGACATATGGCATAATCATCACCATTAGTCCCTAAAGCATATAAAAGAAAAGAATTAAAGAATTAAAGAAAGAAAAAAATTGGTTATCTTCTTTCTTCTCCCCATAACTAACATTATTCCTTATCTTCCCCTTTCTTTTCCTTTTCATCAAATCCACCATTTCATCTAAGAATTTTCATGGAATAATGATAGGCATTTCAAACTAAAGCTTAGGATTAAGCAATTAATGAAGAAAAATGAGGGATTGAAGTATTCTAAAGTGGAGATAAGGGTTCTAAGCTTTCTTTTCTCTTTCTTCTTTAATGCAATAGGGAGGCATTTTATATGGGATTTATTTTGGTGAACTTTAGACATCATTTAATGAAGGATTTTTATTTTAAGGAAGTTGAATATATGATAGAGACTTAGAAATCCTTGGTGTCCGAAACTTATGCAAGATGGAAGTTAGGTTTGATTTTCAAATCAAAGCGGGATAAAGAGAAGTTTAAAGCTAATCAAGGTGGGTGTTCCTAACTAAGTCCAAACTATGTTAAATGTATAGTTTTATGAACTAGGGTTTATAGTTATAATGAATTTCCTTGAAAGAAACATAAGGTAAGTGAAATTAAAGAATAATATATTATAGGCATGAGATTATTGTAAAGAAAAGGAAAAGCTAAGAATGATTTTCTCTTATGGAAGAAATGTATATATGCTTGAAAGCTAAGGATTTTTATTTATTTTCCTTGTATAATGAGTTATAAAAGAATGCTATATTACATATTAAGAATTTAAAAGTAAGTTATATTTGAAATTGGACTTTGGTCATAAGTGAGAAAGTTTAATAGAACCAAAATCAAGGAAACCTTAGAAATTTGACATGTTATTTATTTAATTTATGACATGTTCATCATAAGTAAACGAATGTTAATGTAAATGACTATGGTAGATATATAAAAAGGTAAAATGAGTATAAGGCCGAAACCTTAATGATAAGGTCCTTTGATAATTTCTCTATTTTATTTAATGCTTAAATATTAGTATGTATATGAAATAATAACTTGAGATTTACTTGAATGAAGATTTTGATATTTCTTATGAGCCTATTGAGTTAGGCCAAAATACATGTTTAGCCATAAAACCATACTATAAGAAAAATTTGTACTTCTATATGTTTATAAGTTTATAAGGAAGGATAAAATGGGCTACACATAACTGAAATGATTGAAAATATTAGACATATGAAATGATAGTAAGTGAACTCAAGTGAGTATATACCTATCTTTACTTCATTTTGTATGAATAAATGATATTTAAAGATGGCATTAAGATGGGGTTTTGAATTGATATATGTGTATAAAGGCATATCCTTATTGGAAAGAAATTTGCCATAATGGCCTCATTTGATTATGATATGCCAAAGAAATGGATATGTAAATCACACTCGAAAGTGTTATCAGTATATAAAATTGATTTGATTACATAACAAATTTATAAATCCCATTTCTAATTAAGACCTATAGATGCCCTTAGGATAGTTGAGCTTGGAAAATAAGGATATTAGCAAATATGCACATTTGTATAGCTTCGACTATCATCATACTTTGGCACTATTAACTAGTGTTGGCACCACTTTTCATACCTTTAGTTATTATAGAGGCAATAGTTTAAATGTATTATCGCAATCATCCTGATATTTTAGTCATTCTTTAAAAATCTAGGAAGAAATGTGAATGGATCATGGAATTTGTCATGGAAACTATATTAAGAGGGTCAACACATAAATAATTGAGATATGCAATATATGTATTAGTATATGTATTTTGATTATTATGATGTGCTTATATACAAATTATGTAATTACTTGATAAGTAAATTGGTTACGCTATATTCTTTTGAAAATCTAAGAAATGGGTGCATGAAATTTGAGTATAGACATAACTTATTAACTGTTGTAAAAAAATTTTAAGTTATCTACCTCATTGATTATTTTTGTTTTATGGTTATTATAATTTCTTTGATTGTTTTTCACTTTAGAGCTATAACCAAGATAATCTAGCAAAGCCTAGTTAAGGGCATTGTAACACCTGAAATTCTCGAGGTTGTGAATAGTGACATCTAGGACATTAATAAAGTATTCTTACTGATCAATAGTATATGCTCAAGATAGGTTGGAGGTGTAATTTGATATGAATATAAGGACGTTTGGATGTTTAACGAGTAATAAATAAGATTGTGAATAGTGAATCATGGAGTTCTGCATAGTGACTCCTAGTATGGGAACAGAATTTTTTTTACCCTACTAATTAAGAGTTTATGTTGTAATGAGGCTATAGATATAGTTTGGCCAAGAAATGAGAACATTCGAATGGTAATTAGATGATAACAAGTGTGTTCGTGAATAGTACCTCTCGAAGTATGAATAGTACTTTTCAAGACTTTGTAACACCTGTAATTTTTCAATATTTTAAATAGAGACCCCTGAACAATGAATAGTACTTTCAAGAACCCAATGTGAACTGAGACTATAGGATGATAGAAATAATTAAAACATAATTATGGGTGAAATTTGGGATCAAATTGAAGTCATTTAGGTGGTTAAAATAGACTGTAAAGTTTGCTTGTCGGTGTCCCGTGAATACTCACTTAGTTGAAGTTGAACGAAAAAATTATTTTAAAATTGCTTTAAAAATCCTAAAAATAGCATAATCTAATGGTTAAAAATTCAAACTAAGCCAATAGAACTAGTTTTGAAATTTTTTGAGATCAGGAAGTAATTAAATGGAATTAATTTATGATACCTTTACTCAAAAAAATAATTTTTGTTGGAGAAAAATTTTGATTTTTGAAGGATAATTAAAACACAAATTTTGATTATTTTTAGACCCCTTAGCTAAATTTTTAGAGGTTTGGAGCATGAGATATGAATTTTTAAAAGGAATTATGCTAAGAATAAATCATAGACATGCATTTGACACTTGGACACCATCCAACCATCCATTCAATACTCAAAGATGGACCTTAGACCTTTTAAACAGCCATTTTTAACCTTTCTTTCCCCTCAAACCCGATGCCACCCCTCACCCATGGAACCCTAATTTATTTCTTCCTTTATTCCATTAAATCACCACCAAATTTATAATTAAATACATCAAAATTGCCTCCATGCTCCACTCATCATTATTCTCGTGAGAATTTCTCTTGAGAGGGCCTAAAAAGAGAGTTACTCAAGGGAGGTGAATAGTGACCAAGGTAAGAAAAAGAGGTTGTTTTTAAATTCTAATAATTTTCTAAGATGGGGATTAGGATGTTTAAGGTAATTGTAAGCTTAGATTTAGTTTGGTTGTATGTAGAATTTTGGGTGAATTTTTTAGTGTGACATATGTTTATGTTTGTAGACAAAGAAGAAGAAGAGGTGGAAAGGAGAGAAGGCTAAGCTTGAAGAAGAAATAAGGCCACTTTAGAGGGTTGAGCAAGTGAATTTAGTGATTCATGCATTTTGGTTTATTAAATGGTATAATTTTGGTATGTACATATGTATGAAAAATGTGTATTTGCATGTTGTGGCTTGAATTTACATGAGGTTTGATTAGGGATGAGATGTGTATAATATTTAGAGCCTAAATGGTGTGATAGATGGAAGAAAAATGTGAGGTTTAGTGGTGTACATGTGATGGCCGAAATATGCATTTTAAGAAATTGAATAAATATAATTGACAATTAATGAAATAATGTGTAAGGTTACTTTAATTCATTGGTGTAACATATTTTAAAAACTCATAAGGAAAGAACATGGACTTGGAATGGGCTAGGCTAAATTGGCCAAATAGGTTAGTGTAGAGTAATAAGGACTTAGAGTTACTATATGACATATATATGAATATAATGTTAAATAAGGGAATTTAATTTACATGAATAATATAATTATGAAACCTAATTCTTAACTTGGATAATTAGAGGATTAATGTGAGAACTTGAGATGTATGAGTTTATTCCACTTGAGATGAGATGAACTAGGAATGAGATTGAACATGAGACATGAATTGAGGAAAGATAAACATGAGAAGAAATAGAGAAAGAAATGAATTAAATGTGATGAGCATGAGACTTGAGAAATTATGGAAAAATGAAAGAAGAAGAATAAAAACATAATATTTAAATCCTTAAGTTGTTAAAAAAACTAAATACACTAAATTAACAATTGAGACTAAATAGATTGTAAACTGAGGCCCATATTAGTTAGAAACCTGTTGGATAGGTTGGATGGTCAATTAAGGAGAAGCAGCTGCTAGGACACTTCGGTGTCATGAGAGGTTAATCCACAAGAACGACTATTAGATGATATTAATCTTTCATGATATTGTGGGGGTGAAGCCATTTTAAGGTCCATGAAGGGCCACTGCACTATTTATGAGATTTGATGGCAGGTGTAACTGCCCTAAGGTCCATGAAGGGCCACTGCACATCTTGAGATTTGATGATGTGTGTAGCCATCGAAATCCAAAACGCAAGCCCCTACATAACTTATAAGATGGGTGCAACCGTCAAGGTTCTGAGATAAAACCCTTTGCACATATTGAGATTTATGATGGGTTCAGCCATCGAGGTCTAAAATGTGGGCTTTTACACAAGTTTAGATCCTATTATCCAGTGTTAAAAGTGTAGTCTTTTGGATATAGGCCATTTTTTGAATGGTAAATATAACTGATTAAATGAAATATAGATAGTATATATGATAAAAATAAAAAGGAGATGAAACACATATGGATTTCATATAATGACACTGTATGTTAATGACTAGTCATGATGCATGTTAATTGTGACAAGCATGTTTTGACATATAAGATGACATGGGACATGACACATGGAATGACATGATGCATGATACATAAGATGACATGATACATAACTTATGGAATGGCATGATGTGTGTGAAATCAAGTGTATGAATCATTAAATTCACGATTAAGCGTATGCTTAGCATATCAATTTTCTTGATGCATAAGTCGTAGATAGTTTGGGCAGGTCTACCTCATCGGAACAACAACATAGCAGAAAAGTTATTTTGGGTATACATTATGTCTTTCAATCATGTGTATTCTAGTATATAGATGCACTCATGTATAGGAAGTAGATTTTATTGTAATAACAATGAGATGTAGTACCCTATACTAATGATACACATACACACACACACACACATATATATACTGTATACTTATTGAGTTGTGTTTATGTGTTGTTGTTAATGATAATG
>CANXYI012279727.1:0-18031 GCA_948208565.1 Hura crepitans | reverse complement strand
TCATAACACTTATAAGAACCCATACCGTAGTCATACATAGCAGAGAATAATGATAAACATGTTTTTGGGTCATAGTTGCCATATGCACACATAACTCAAATATGCATATTATAACTGTCCATATTAATGATTTGAGTCATATCAACATATAATCACTATTTATAGCCATACTAATGATAATAAATACGTTTATACACTAAAAAAACCGTTTTGAGTCATTAAGCCTCATTATGTCCATATGTCACATATTAATGCCATTTAACATATAATCTCAATCTATGCATTTTTAAGCCATTTTAATTGTTTAATTTATGCCCATATTAATAAGACAACTAACCAAAACTAGATAATGGAATTACTTAGGCCCAAAGGCACTCGTACTTGTAGGCACGTATACTTAAGCTCAAAGGCTCTCACATCTATAAATGCATAAACTTAAGCCCGAAGGCTCTCACATCCACAGATGCATAACACTTAGGCCCAAAGGCTCTCATACCCTTTAGGACGTAAATCTTAGGCTCGAAGGCTCTCATGCCCATTGGCACATAAACTTAGGCCCGAAGGCTCATATCCTCGGATGCGTAATCAAACTTAGGCCTGTAAGCTCTCATGCCTATCGACACGTAAATTAATAACCCACAGCTCTCATACCTGAAGGTATGCTAGCAGCCACTACAATCCTAGTTGATCGATAAACCTATCGAAACTAGGTTGTCTAACTATATAGGCATCATTAAACATGTTATTATGTGTTAAATTAACCAATTTCACTTTTTATATTATTATATTACATAAAAATCACCATTGGCAGAATTGCACCATTGCATGGCCTGCATGTATACACTTTGCCAACTTAGGCCTATCGATATCCATTACACACGTAGGATTCATTTTTGAGGTGTAATGGTATCGAAACACACAATATATCAATATGTCAAATATAAACACAATTATTGACTCAAACCACCATTTCATGGCATTTCCCGATATTCGTATTCAAAAGGTCACCCATTGTCTCTTCATGCATTTATAACACATACATATCCATTATATGTCAAAAATCCACTTAAAGTATATTAGCATATCACTTTCATGCACACACGATATTTCCACATCGACAAGAACATGTGCGCACACATTTTTGCACTTATCAGTTCAAATAGGCATAAAGTTGCACATTGGTATTTCAAGTCATTCCATGGCATTTTATTATACCTTACATCTATTATACATGTTCAATCATAATATAACCATACACATACATTTCTAGGCATACGACATACACTCATGACATACTCGGTTTCAACCTGTATAATGCATTCCTACGAATTTCTAGCATTCATATAATTCTATCACTTATAAATGCACTAAACTATCATATTTAATGCATTTAATCATCACATTAATCATGCATTTCAATTATAACATTAATAATATTTTTAAGCATTTAATACCATTAATTATTAATATGTACATAAACCAAATCATATATTAAATGCAAAATTTTAGCCAATTTAAAGTGATTACACATACCCAACAAGGTCGTATGAGACCCCCGAAGTCGGCCTAGGCCTTCTCCTTGCCTTGAGGCTTGGGTTGTTGTTTTGCCTACGAATACAAAAGGGCACAAAAATAAAAAATTAATATAAAATAATCTAAAAGTCTAAAAAATATTTCGAGCCTAGATATGTGTTCTACAACACCCAAGAAACCCGTGAAAAATAAAATTTGCGAAAAAAAATACCCGAGAGGGAGAAGGTTACTATTTACCTTGGTTTTTTTCTCAATTTTTCTCCTGAAATACTCCGCCATTCCTGACGATTTTGATGTCCATAAACTCATCTTGGAATGTTCATCGTTTCGGGTATAATCTTGCGGAGTGGATCCCTTCGCAGAGGAAGAAATCACAAAGAGAATGAGAGGGAGGAGGTGGGTGGCTTTTTCTCAGTGGAAGGAGAGGGAATTGTTTCTTTGAAGGAAAAATGGATGGAAATTCATTTCTATCCTATTTATAGTTTTTAAAATATAATTTTTTTCCTATTTTGAAAAATTGTTATAACCAATAGGAAAGTTATTTTTCCCCCATTCCTATCCCTAAAATTCTATAAATCCAAGCCCTAAATTCTCCCAAAATCTCGAGTCCAAATTCCATCAATAACCTAAAAAATTAATATATTTTATGTCTCAAAAATTAGGTAAAAATAGTTTTTAAACTCAAAAAATTTTGATTACAAAGCCATTAGACTATTCGGAATATTTGAGTATTAGGTTGTGATATTTTTGGATTATTTTGAGCAACTTTTTATTTATTTTACAATTCACCTTTGCTTGGCACACTATTCATGGGACACTGCCGTAAAATCTTGATTAGCATTTTTAATCATCCGAATGACTTTGGATTGGCTTCAAACTTAATCCAAAATTTTCTTATAATTAATACTCTCAGTCAGTACACTTAGTGCGACTTAGGTCTCAGAAAATACTATTCATCCCAAGAAGTACTATTCATGAGAGTCGGATTTTTTAGTCGTTACAGAACATTTGTAACTTATCACACATAACAACTCATAAAGGCATTGACTCACAGTAATGCACACACACATAATGCATGTTGTTCGCGTCTCTTCCTTTTCGAGACTAGTCAAACCGAAACAACCAAAGACTCAACCTAAATCTCACTTCTCGACCCAAAGAATGAGAAGGAAACTAGAGGAATCTTAAATCATCTCTATTTGATTAGCCTAGAAAGAGCAAGTTGGGCACTACAAGATAGAAGTCGTCACCCAACTGGAGTTGGAAAGTACCATGTAGGGTCAAAACTAGAGCAATTTGAAACTTTACTCTTATTTATACCTTAAGTTAATATGAAATTTTAGATTAAATTTATAATTTTATAATTTTTCTTGAGCATTTTTTAAGATTAAAATAAGTCACATAATTACATAAAGAAATAATAAAATACATATATTTACAAAAGGAATAAATGAAACTAAAAAAATATACGTGAAATCGGGTGATTGATTATTTTGAGAACTTTGGTTCTCGCATGCCAATTTTTAGAAAACAAATTTTATTATTATTCCTTTTATTAACGAAAAATCAAAATCCATTTTTTTTAGAAAAACACCAACTAATTAGGTATAAAATGATTTGATTATATTTTTTAATACATGCAAAAGTTATTTTCTACCTATTACAACATTCATGGAATATATAGGAAAATAATCAGAATAAAAATAATTATGTGGCAATTGCCTAAAATATAGTCCAACCAAAAAGAAAATAAAAATTACATGGACATTACCTAGAATACAATCTAATCTAAAAGGAAATAAAAATTACATGAAAATTCCCTAACCGAGAAAATAATGAATAAATAAATTAAATAGGAATCAAGAAAATAATGAGAAAGTAAAGAGAAAAATAAAATAAAAAGAAATAAAAAAATAAAAATAAAGAAATGATAGAGGGCTATTTCATTGATATTTGATGAAAGGATAGAAAGAAAAGTTAAACAAATCCTAATAGATCAAACAACTTGTGTAGCAATAAAAATAATATTAGTATAAAGAATAAAATAAAAAATAAACAGAATAATGAAGAAATCAAATAAATACAACAATAATAATAAGAACATAGTCAATAAATTATCACTTCTAACTGGTAGATGAATAAGAGAAAAAAATGAAGGAGAAGACTTGGTCGACCCACCGTGTATAATTGCCTTTAGAAAAGATCTCAAAAAAAGACAAATAAATTGTGGAAAAACCTTCTAAAATTATAAAAATAGTGTTTGGAAAGTATTTTTACACTTTTAAGTGTGTACTTACCAAGAAAAGTTGACTCCTAAGACTGACATAAGGTTTGCCTTATATACACGCAAATCGTGGCATGAAACGGCCATTTTAGCCTTAAAATGATAGTTTTGGAGGGCAAAATGTTCGTTTCACTTAAAAATGAGCCCTATACAAATTCTACCACTTTGGCAAAATGACATTATCTTTTAAGGACAAAACAACCATTTCAATAAGGTACGAAATGGCCATTTCCACAAAGCTCGAAACAGTAATTTCAAGTTAAAATACATTATTTTACCCCAGCGGCCCGAAGCTTGTAAAAAAGCACTTTTTTTAAATTTAAAATATTTTTTTCCTTTTTCAATTGCTGCAACCCCCCACCCCTATGGTGTCATTGTTAGCCAACGAGCCTAAGCCTATCAATTCGAGCCCTCAACCCACCATAGATGCCTTTTTTTTTTTTTTGCAAATTGAGTCACACTGTGAGATTTTCGGATAAGGCAAGGACTTATGTCCAAAAATTAATCATTATTTTAAATTTCTGAGTGAAGAGATCTTCGAACCAAACATTATTCCTATTTTTTGAAAATTTTATCCTTTCTTTATTATTAGGTAATATGAACATAGGAGCCCTAGAAACCTAGTGTCTAGAGTTACCCCTAACTTTGGGGAGGCAACTACAGAGTGTGTGAGGTGACCCAAAGTTCAAAAAGAAAGAGATGCATACCTCATGGGGCAATCCTTTTTGTAGGTGATTTGATAGTAATCTAGCCAGTGCTAAAAGACATTGCATCCACTATTAATTTTTCCTCAGATAGTGCTAAAGACATTGTATTTGAAGTTGATTTGATTTAAGTAGCGTTAAAGACATTACACCTGAAGTTGCTTTGATTTAGGAAGCGCTGAAGACATTACACATGAAGTTGCCTTTTTTTCCTTTAGACAGTGCTAGAGCTATTGCATCTGAAGTTGATTTGATTTAGGTAGTGCTGAAGACATTATACCTAAAGTTGCTTCGATTCAGGTAATGTTGAAGACATTACACTTGAAGTTACTTTTTCTTTTCCTTTTAAACAGTGTTGGAGATATTACATCTGAAGTTGATTTGGTTCAAGTAGTGCTTGGAGACATTGTATATGAAGTTGATAAGTTTATTTGAATGAATTTTCCATTTTTCATTGATTGAGTGTCACTATCTTTGCCTTCTGTAGCTGAACAAATAGTGGGTGGATTGTTGTCGGTTTAACATTTGTGATGTTGCACACAGAATTTTGCTTGCCCCCTGTGAGAAAAAGGTTAAAGCTTGTTAGTCATATTAGTGTATTTGTAGCAATGATACATGTTGTGTGTGAGTGCTTTTTCTTGTTTTTCATTTCTTCACTGCTACTATTTATTGGTTATTATATTTTGTATTTATTATTATTTAATTATTTTTATTTCTTTTCTTTTCTTCTCTTTCTTTTCTTCTTCTTTTTTTATTTCTTTTCTTTTTGATTTTTGATTTTTTCTTTATTTATTTACTTATTTGCTTAAACATAATAAATATGAAGAAAATGATAAAATAAAATATGATAATTTTATAAATTTAGAGTTTCAAGTACAATGATTAGTGTCCTAAACTAGCATATACAAAATGGATAAAAAAAAGCAAAAAGGTAAAACTAAGAAAGAGGCAGCTGTCTCGATCACAGAGTCTGGATCTCGAACTCTAAGAAGTCAAGTCTAGTAACCAGCTCACATTGTTTATCCTCGATCCTTACTTTTAGATTTGTGTGCACCACATAGACTACCTCTAGAATATGTGCTTCTATGTCTCATAGCTTGGACTATGAAGATGCTGCTATTAACTCTGAAGGAGGTGTTGAAGATGGCCCAACTTTATCTGTTTGATGTCGCCTAGGTGGACTAATAGAACTAAGGTCATCATTGAGCAACTAGTTTAGATCGATGGCAAATTAGGCATCCTCTAGGTCCATACCTATAGGTTATGCTTCATCTTGCTATGCTAGCTCCTCAAATGTGTAAAATCAATATCTTACTGGGCACATGCAGCTGAGCATCATAATCTTAATCGTGAAGTAGGTCTCTCGGTTAATCTAACACTATTGCTGAATGGGGACACTTAGGTAGTCTGGATCAATGCCGACTCCTACTAGAACGATAGTGATGATGCCTCTTACCATGATTTTTTACCAAAGAACTTGCCAGCCCGATAAAAATGCTCTAAAATAGACAGTGTTGGGTTAAACCAAACACTATGCTTTATAGCCCATAGGCTATAAAGCTCAGTCCGATTCACTTGATTGGTACTACCGTTGCACCTTAAGTAAGATAGTCGACACCTTATACAGGTACCGATAAAGTGGGTCTTGGATAGAGGAAGCCTTTGTGCGACTAGCTCTATAAGCAGACAACTGGTCTAAGCACTCCAGTACCTCCAGAATGTCATTAGTGGGCAATATGATAATCTCTAAAAATTGAAGCATAGAGAGCTAGTAGTGCACATTGAGAACTCCAAATCAGATGCCAATCTTTTTTAAAAGGTGGGCTTGATGGTACTGAAAGATACTCAGGAATTGGAAGACTGCCTTGGGATACATGGTGTGGCACTAAGTAAAAGTCTCGCTAGCCCACTTATACCAGCAATTGATTTGCTTTTGGGAGTGCTCCTAGGTCTTGTAGTGTACTCTTATAGAAATATCAGCTTCCTATGAAAGTAACCAATACCAAGAAGTAAAATCTCCCTGCTTTTTCAGTGTTTAGCTATCCCGATATTACCATATGTGCAGGGACTAGCTGGCAGTATACCCGGCTTTGTTGTCGATGTAGAGGCATTTTTTTCTTGCATTTTGTTTTTTGAAAGGTAAGATGCTAAGTGTAAAATTTTAGAAGTGAAAATGAAAAAAATGGGGTTTTTATAAGCAACTAATAAAATGGCCATTTTGGCCTTACTGAAACAATTGTTTTGCTTGTGAAATGGTTGTTTCACCAGAGGGCAAAATGGTTGTTTTGGCTGTTGCTAAGATGGCCATTTAGCTTTTAAGCAAATGGACATTTTAGCCAAAAGAGCATATAAAATGGTCGTTTTGGCCTAAAACAGCCATTTTGCCTATAAATGTTATTAATGCATACATAGATCCTCATGCCACTCAAGTATTTTCTTCTCTTTTGCTCTAATAGGTGATGAATTTCTCTAAAAGCTTCATAAAATCCTTAATCTCCCCTTTGCTTAGGCAATTCTTGCTTTAGTTCCTTTTAACAGCTTAAAATTCCTCTGATGGGTCCAACTTGATCTATCTTTTTTGAAGGTTGCCATCCACTTTTAGGACTTGCAGTTTCACATTTTTTTTATTTTCTCATCAAGATTTATGCCCTTTAGCTGAAGAATTTGATGAAGTTCTAAGGGTGCCTTATTTATTTGATACATCTCCTTGCTATCCCAACTATACTCCCCATTACCCATATAAGGTGGTCGATGCACTCGGGATACTTCCCTCTCTAGTTGCTAAATTTGTTCTAAGAAGAGAGCCAGTTTCTCTGAATGCCTTATTGGCCTTTGCTGAAGGTTACACAGACATCCCATCCCTTCGTGTAGGTGTATACTTATTCGTCTTTTTCTCTAAATATCTCATAATTACTTCTGAAGACCACTTTGGAGACTATCAACTACTCAGTGTGATAAATGATTTGACTAAAGGCTTAAACCCTTTCCCCCTGATCCTTGCTGAGACTATCATAAGACTAAATGTCATATAGTTAGGTGAAGTTGATTTCTTTTATGAGAGTCTGCTTCTACTTCAGGTTTTTTTAAGAATAGACTGCCCCCTAAGGGGTTTTTGCCCTATTCTCTAGACTTCCTTTTGCTTAGAACAACCTTTCAGGTTTTTATTCCTAATAGACTTTTTAAGGATAGACTGCTCTTATAGGTTTTCACCCTACCTTCAGCTTGGTTTTTGCTTAGAAAGCCTTTTTTAGGTTTTTATTCCTAACAGCTTTTTTTTAGATCTAGTTGCAGGAGAAGTTTCACTTGTTAGATGATCCTTCCCCTTGCATTTTTAAATCTTATAGTCTAAAGCATTTACTGCCTTATGCCGTTATGCACCGTTTTTCAAATATGGAGCAATGGGCCCTTTGGATGAATGCCATCACTGATGAGAGCATAAATTTCATAAACCCCTAGATTTCTTTATGGAATGTTTGACAAAGCGGTTCCTCAAGCTATATACCCCTATTTGGCTTACATAAAGTTACATTCTATACCCCCGACTGTTGTGCGAGGCAATTTGGCAAGACTCAAGGCATCATTATTTGCCTATTATCATTTAGAGAGGGAGACTTATTTGTCACCTTTGCTGCTTGGTATCACAACTTGTGGAAGTAATTACCCTCAAAAACCACAATTTCTCCCAAGGTTTCTTGCAATTTTTAGACTTCTGAAGCATATAAGGACTAGGTGATCGGTTCTTCTATGGACAACCAATCTCGTTGGTTGAAAACACAAGATGGAAACAAAAGGTATAGGATTTGAAAAAAGAGAGTATGTACTTTTATTACTTTTTTAAACTTAAATACAAAATAATGTAATAAAAATATTTCTATTTTTTTAGTCCATAAGATGCTCAATTGAGCTTACTAAAGTGGACTTATCTACTTGTATCATATTGGCATTTTATGATAATCATGACATGACATTAATACAATAACACATATCCTTGTTTAATCAAGGGAAATCTTAATTATATCTTGAACTCCTGTCGTTAATCAGCTCTTGTGGGTTTTCTTGATTGACTATTTTCTTTCAACCCCTAATTGTTGCATAAGATACCTTTTTTCAGTTTTTACCCTATCGAGGCACCCATTTTTAGAAAGGCCACCATTTTTTCAATTTTCGATTCATAGGGCTATTTTTCTATTCTTTTTCTTTTTTATTTGTCTTTAGCCACAGAACTATTTTAATCTATCCATGTTCACAGGCTCCTTAAACTCATTTCCATCACAAACTGTAAGAATTACACCGCTCCTTAGTAATAATTGCTTAAGGATGAATGGTTCTTCCCAATTGGTTTAAACTTCCATCTCGAATAAGTAAGACCCCACCTTATCTATTTGAGGACCAGTCCCCTTTTCTTTAACATGTGGTTTTTCACCCTTTTGCCAAAGGCTCATACCATCCTTTTTTTATAAACTTGATTGTAATAATTAGCCCTTATTTGCTTTTCATCTAACAAGTTCAATTGCTAGAACCTATGTTCTACCTAGGCTATTTTAGGGATCTCTACTTCTACAACCACTCTAAATGACTGGAGTTCAACCTTTATTAGAAGTACAGTGTCTATCCCATATACCAAGGAAAATGGTATGGCACCCGTTAAAGTATGAATGGTAGTTTTATATCCCTAAAGAGTGAATGGGAGTCTATTAGCACAATCTCTACAGGTTACATCCATCTTAGCTAGTATCTTTTTAACATTTTTATTTGCTGCTTCAACTACTTTATTGGTTTATGGGCTATAAGGAGAGGATGTAAGGTGTTGTATCTTATACTTCTATAACAGTGCCTTGGTCTTAGCTTGAAATTAGACACAGTTATCTGAAACTGTGGTGTGAAACCTCATATCTACAAATTAGATTCCTTTCTATAAACTTAGCCATCTCTTTTACTCTCAACTTCTTAAAGGATTTTGCTTCAACACACTTTGAAAAATAGTAGATGTCTACCATAATAAAATGATGCCCATTTGAGGCTATCAGATGTATTTCTCTGATTATGTCTATCCCCATACAGCAAATGGCCAAAGAGATGATAAATTGTGAAGTTTTGATACTAACACATGTCTCAAGTCCCCATACTATAGACACTTATGGCATTTCTATACATACTGTGAACAATTATGGTCTATAGTAAGCCCAAAGAACCCTTGGCGCATAATCTTTTTGGCTAACTCTAAACCATTTATGTGTGTGCCACAAGACCCTACATATATCTCTTCCATAATCCTCTACACTTCTCTCTCCTCCAAACAACGGAGCTAAAGACTATCTAGTTGCCTTTTGTATAAAACTCCGCCTACACTAATAAATTGAGTTGACAACTTCTTTAATACCCTCTTATCTTTGTTAGTAGCTTTTTTAGGGAATTTCCTATTCTCTAGATAGTTCTGGATATCATAAAACCATGGTTTATCTTTTTCCCATTCTATTTCTATTATATGCTCTGTCTCGTAGCAAGGCTTTTCTAAATTAGAAATAAGTACTGGTCTCATAACTACCCCTTCTGGATTATGCCATGTAGAGACCAGGGTGGCTAATGCATCCACTAGTAGATTCTTATCTCTATAAACATAGCAAAATGTTCACATTTCAAACTATCTACTGATAGATCTCAAATGCTCTGCATAAGGCATTAACTTCTCTTCTTGAATGGTATATTCTTCATTGATTGATACATTACCAAGGACAAATCCCTGAATACCTCAATTGCCTTTGTATTGAGAGCTAATAATGCTTCGAGCCCTAATATGCAAGCTTTATATTCAACCATGTTTTTTGCAACTTTATACCTTAACTTTCTAGCTAGTGGTAACTTTTCTCCTTTAGAAGTTATCAGAATTACTCCTACTCCTGCTCTTTTATTATTCATTACCCTATCAAAATACATCTGCCACCTTTAGACTATTATTAGGGTTAGATACTCATCTTGGAATTTGAACTCTAATGACTCACCTTCTAATATATGACTGGCCAGGAACTCTGTAACTACACACCCTTTTATGGTCTTTCGTGTTATGTACTAGATGTCAAACTCTTGAAGCAAAAAGAAGCCACTTACTCATTCATCCTACCATAGATAGAGCTATCTAAAGATATCTTAATGGATTTTGCTTTGATACTGCCTGTATTGTATATGGTTGGAAATAGTGCCTTAGTTTTTTCAAAGCCCATACCACTACTAAACAAATCTTTTCCACTTTCACATACTTGGCCTCTTAAGGAAGAAACTTCTTACTCAGGTAGTAAACCACAAACTCAACCCCAAATTCATCCTCATGTGCTACCATAGCCCCTACTAAGCCTTCTTCAATAGACAGATAGAGAATTAGTGGTTTTTATGCCTTGGTGGTTACAAAACTGGCATATTTAGTAGATATTCCCTGATTATGTTGAAAGCCTTCTGACAATTGTCATTCCATTTGATTGGTTGATTCTTTTTGAAAAGCTTAAAAATGGACTCACATATAGTGGTAAGCTTGGCTATAAACCTACTGATGTATTGTATCCTACTAAAAATCCCCTTATCTTTTTCTCCTTCTTTGTCAGGGTGAATTGGCATCTCTTTAATAGCTTTGGCTTTATCAGGGTCTACGTCAATCCTAACCCTGTGCAAAATCGAACCAAAACTGAAAACCGAACTAAATTTTTGACATTTAGGTCCATTTGGTTCTTTTTTTTCAGTTTTCAATTCGATTATGTACTGTAACTTCGGTTCAATCGGTTCGGTTCTTGAAAGGCAAAAATCAAAAGAACCGAACTGACTGAACTTATTAAACGACATCATTTTAATATAGAACGACGTTGTTTTTTAGGTTTTATATATATATATATATAATTTCAGTTAATTCGATTCGGTTCTATTAAAAAATTAGTTTTTTTGGTTCGATTCTCATAAAATTTTCGTTCGGTTCTAAAAATTTTGGAAATTCGATTTAGGATTCTTTCGATTCGGTTCAATTTTGAACCGAACCGACTAATTGCACAGGCCTAGTCAACCCCTCTTTAACTCATTATATGCCCCAAAAGCTTTCCTAAAGTTACCTCAAAGACACACTTTTTAGGATTTAGACACAAGTTAAACTTATTAATCTGCTAAAAGAATTAAATACCCTTCTCTTATAGCGGATTTGATAATCATGTCATCCACATACACTTCTACCTCCTTAGGAATTAAATCATCCAAAATCCTTATGGCCATCCTCTAATAGGTAGCTCCAGCATTTTTCAACCTGAAGGCATAACTCTATAGCAAAATGTCCCCCATTTCATGATGAAGGTAGTTTTTATCTTATCTGCTATCTTGTTTAAAATCTGATTTTAACCAGCATACCTATTAACAAAGCTATACTTTTACACATCAGTACACTGTTAACCAAAACAACAATATGTGGTAACGGAAGATCATCATTTGTGTAAGCCTTGTTTAGATCCCTGTAATCTATCATATCCTAACCCTACCATCTTTTTTGGTGACAGGTACTACATTGGCTAACCAAGTCAGATACTGCACTTCTTCTAAGAACTTGGCTTCGATATATTTGTGTACCTCTTTTTTTTTTCTTTTCTACCCATTCTAGCCTCATTCTTCTCAACTTCTATTTTACCGATTTTACTTCTAGGTATGTGTGAATGGCATGTTCAACTATCTCCCTGTCTACCCCAAACATGTCTTCGTAAGTCTAGGCAAAGATTTTTTCATACTTTTTAAATATTCTCTCAAATTTAATCCTCTCTTCAGGAGTTACATTAGATGCTGTTAAAATTTATTTAGGGTTTTCATTAGTGCTGAGATTAAATGAGGTAGTATTAATTGAATTAATGTCAAACATGTTATGCGTGTCATGATTATCATTAGGCATGATGTAATTAGATGAGACATCACAAAAATAAGTAAAATAATTCATCTTATTAACAAAAAGAATTAGAGACATTGTCATCATCAAAAAGCTTAGGTATATATAAAATTTCAAAAACATCTTCTAGAGGATCATTTTCTTTTATCTTCTTCTTTCCCTTGTCTTAAAGCATGGTAGCAGTCAGAATTTCTTCTTTAGGCTCGACCTCTAGATTGTTCAGATTAGTCATGACTTCTTCATCCCAAAAATCTATAGTGGCTTTAACTTCTTCTATGGCCCAATCAAATACATAATTGAAGATTTCAAACCTAGGCACAACCTTCCCTTTTATAACGGCAAGCTCTAACTCTCCATAATAATCGACATTCCCTTCAGCCTGAACAAAACTCTCTTCTAGTGGTGGGATACCTTTACTTGTCTTCTTTGGCTCTAAAGTCTCTACTTTGTATCCTAACCCCTTTTGATCCTTCTGTCTTTTCAACTAAATGACTGAGATCAAACCATCTGAATCATGTCCTAATCCAGAACCAGGTAAATAATTCATCTTTTTAAGCATATTTGCCACTTTGGGATCATCCTCTTCTTCTTCTAAAAAGATCCTAGTTATGTGGAAACAGTTGAAAGGCTGGTTGGCTATCTCAAGCATTAAAACCTTATTCTCCCTTACAGTCGGTATTGTCATAATCTAACCATTATGGGGAATCTTTATCATTTGATGTTGTGTTGACAGAACCCCTTCTAACTTGTGAAACCATAGCCTTCCCAAAAGCAGGGAGAAATTTGAAAGGATATCAAGCATTGCAAATTCCACATCATCTATAACTACCCTTGTTTTGACTTTGACTTTGAAAGTCCCATACGCCTACCTCTTAGTACTATCATATTCCATAATGGTGAGTTTGAACTGAGAGATCATTGAATCTTCAATTCTAATTACAACTATTGCTTTAAGTGGGCACACATTGATCGATGACCCATCAATAACCATTACACATGCTGTGTGCTTGCCATTAACTTCTGCTTTTATGCATAAAGGACAGTTGTGATGATGTCCTTTTGGTGAAAGATCTGCTTCTGAAAAATTAACTACTGCTTTTTTTTCCCCCTTTACCATTACCACTAGTTCAGATGGCGATATGGTAGTTGAAACTGTTATAATGGATAAAGCCTCAACTACCTTATATCAATGTGAGAGGGATTATTGTAGTAGATCCTAGATTGAAATCTGTGCTGGAATCTTCTTCAGCTACTTAATTACTGCATAATCCTCATTTTCTATAACTAGGGAAATTGTCTCATTTTCTACCTCTAGCACTACTCAACCACTTCAGGTTATTGAATTAGCCTCTACTTCTTCAATCAATTTGTACACTATATCTAAATCAACCCAGAAATCCTGGACCTATTCTTCTAGCTCATTTTCACTGTTGATAGCCCATATGTCTATCGAACAAATCGAACCCTGACTTGACTTTGCCTTTCTTTCCACTATTAAGTAGTCATTTTCATATAGATCCTATAATATGTACCATTTTACTAATCCTAAATTAACCATGTTGATGGGTAGAGGAATTAGAATAGGTAACTTGACCCTTCTATCTCTTCTTTGGATCAGGGATTTGCCTTAAATCAATCAAATCTTAAATCTTGTCCCTCAAAGTATGGTAGTTATCTGTATCATAACCTGTGTGCTAATGATATTGACAGTATAAGTTCGATCTGTGATAAGGCTGGCCCTCATTTATGGCAGGTCTAGAAAGAAGGGATTGAAGTTTCCCCTATTTTTAGAACTATTTTAGGCACCAAGACAACGGTTTGCCTAAATTTGAGTAGTGTCTTATCACAAGAGACACTTCAGCAGTTTTACTAGCCCTATTATAACTAGTCTCACTTATGCCTCTATTATTCAGATTCCTTTTGTTGTTAAACCCCCTTGAGTCCTTTTACTCAGCATGCTTTTCTTACAAATCAATTACTATATCCTTTAGTGATTCCTAATCATTAAGCCCTCTTACTTTTAACCCATCCTTCAAGTACAAGCTAGTATTCTTGATAAACATATGGATCTAATCCAATGTCTCTAGTTTTCTTCTCATTTCTAGCACTCTAGACCTTCATCTTAACATATACTCTATGAAAGTCTCATTAGGCTTCTATTTAAGTAGTTTGAGGTCTTTCATGGCAACCTCTATTTTGGTGTTATAGTTATATTGGCTGATAAAAGCCTCAGTGATCTTGCCCCAATCTTCCTTAACTTTTTTTTCTAACCTATGGTACCAGTTAATTGCTCTTCTTTGCAGTGTTAGGCTGAAATAATCTATCTTTTGTTTTTGTCCTAAACTCTATGCCCCGCATAACTATAGCATACTACTTAACATGGGCACTTGGATCAGTTGTCCTATCGAACTTGGGTAGCTCTGACATCTTAAATTTAGAGGGCAACAACTCCTTAGATTCCAAAGTGAGTTCATTCAGATCCAAACCCTTACCCATGGTGATAAGTTTGGCCATTGCCTTAATCTTTTCTTCCAGTTTCTTCATAGTGGTATCTTTGACTTTTCAAGATATGCCTAGCTTTGTCCTTAAAATCCTTACAGAAATTAAATTTTAGATTGAAGTATTTTATTTTTTCAACCTTTTTCACCTAAATCGGTAACTTCTTTCTTCGTGCCAATTCCTCTAGAAGTAGCAATGGTATTTCCACAAGTGTGGCTACTATTACCTCAATAAGTGGTAGTGAACCAGAAGTATGAACAACCCTAACCATTGCTTTTGAGGTCATGGACATCATCTTCTTTTCAAATTCCTAGAATTTTTAGTGTATTCTAGCTTCAAAGTCTTGAGCGAAAAAATTACTTTCTCTTTGTCTTGCCATGTCTGTTAGATTGTGAGTTGTATAAATGAGTTCTTATCTAGTTATCCTTCCGTTTGATCCAAGTACCTACGTGGCTCAAGGATCTATGATGGTTGCAGGCCAGAGGGTTAAAAAAGATGAATAAAATGCAAAAATGCATGGGGATGCATGAATTGCATATACATGTTAATGTGTACAACAATAAACACAAGTAAGAGCCTTCCATTCTTATCACTTCCCATACACGAGGTTAATGTGCTCTTTCTTAGAAGGGCTTACTTATGGAACATTAGAGGCCCCAACAAATTCGAATAATGAATAAAAAATAGCCAAACATTATTTATCTCTTATTAAAAGAATTCACACAATATATTTGGCCCACATATGTTGGATATATTTAATCAAACCAAAATGCAGGGTCTAGCCCATTCCAGTTAAAAAGGCCCAATAGAGGTTTAACAACGTTTTGGGATGCCTAAGTCATATTTCACATATATTAGCCCACATAGCACACAATGAATCATTAACTAGGAAAACTAAAGGAAGTTGTTATTGGTCATTACATGGGCTTACGGTTAGGTCGCGTAAGTTATGGTCATCTAAGTATGGTCCCTCCATAATAAGTCTATCTTGTTATGAGCATACGATCTATTGGTTCACCATTTCATATACCTTATAGGTATAAGGCTTAGATTGGATGCCACCTCTAACAATCTCCCAAATTGAATGAAAATGGGTTCATACTTTGAAATGACATCAGGGTAAAAGGGACACTTAACTTATTCTAAGGCTCTAGCATGTAATACAATTTCAAAAAAAGATAATGTTATATGGACTAAGTTTCTGGGGTGATGGTCTGTGATCTTCATGGGCTGGGTTTTGACTTATTTTTGTAGTTAGTTCGTGCAGACTCAACTAGCAAGTCCGTGCGAACTAAGTTCCCTGGGATAATGGTCCATGGTTTTCATGGGCCGAGCTCTGGCTTATTTTTGTAATTAGTCCGTGCGAACTCAGGTAGTAAGTCCGTGTAGACCTATGTCTTGATTGACTTTTTGTGCTATACTTGAGAGTTCATCTTTGGCTATCATCATAAGTCAAGGTGAGGTGTCCACAGTTGCCCCCACTTTGGTGTGTGTTGTGTGTTAATAGTACATAACAAAATTCTTCGGTTAGGGATACTTACCTGTCAAATTGTTTATTTTATTTATTTTTTTTGCACATGCTATTTTTAGGCATGACTTGATTCTGACATCAGTTGTGGATTAGTTTATGAGGCATGAACCCAAGAGTATAATGGATTGGCTTGTGAGGCTGAATTTGGGAATTTATGGATTGAACTTTGGCGTTGATCCTTGAATGATGGATTGAACTTTGGCATTGATCCATGAACGAGTGATTGAACTCAGGGTTGATCCAAGATTGGTGGATTGAACTCAGGGTTGAGTCTTAAATGGTGGATTTAACTCAGGGTTAATCTATGAATTACTGAATTTGGATTCATAGTTGGTCCTTAATTTCAAAACTTTGAATTGATCCTGTAAGGGAGAAATGAAATGTTAGTTTTAAATAAAAAAGAATAAATTTAGCCTTTCGGATCTTGGTGGCTCTGGGTCCGTGCAGACTTGTGATTAACTTTTTGCGGACTACTGTTGAGTATGTCTATGCGGACTTGTAAGATATATGGTCCGTGTGGACTTAAGTTAAAAAGGTCCGTGTGGACATATCACGTCAGTGATGTAACCGTCCTTTTTTCTTCTCAGTTTCTCACTTTTGTCATTCTCGGTCTTCTATTTTCCTAATTTTCTCTCAGATAAACACTCTTACAACGGCCTCCTACGTCGGATGCGCTTCTGATTCATCCTCCTCAATGGTGAAGAGGCACCGATAGTGGTTCTTCTCTCATAAGGAATGGGATCTACACCTTCTCCTCCACTACTGGAGGACATTTTGATGCCGACTCTGGTGGGCTTTATCCCTTCTATCGTAGTGAACAGACCGAAGCATGCAGCGCCTATCAATGGCATGACTTTTAGTGATCTGACTCCTTTATTGGTGGATCTGACCCACCATACGTGCTCTGAAGTGTACCTATAGGTGAGTCCTTCAGTCACACCCTTACCCAATTTCGTGAGAAACCCGATAAGAGCACGACTTCCCTTAAGGTGACCCATCCCCGGATTACCCTAAGGGTCTATTCGTTTAACTTTTTTTAAATTTTCAGTTTAACATGTTGCTTCTTAAATTTTTTCATTTCCACTTTAATTAAATGTCATAGCAATCAAAATACTTTTGAAAATTTGTTCGTTTTGTTAGAAAAGTTTTTACAAAAATCAGATAGCATAACGACTGCTCGAGTAAAAATCTAAATTTTTTTCCTGCAAGAAATAAGCACTTCTACATGATCATTCACTCATTTCCCAACTTCTGGACCTTCTGGTCCTCCATAACTCATCTCATCAGCATAATGCACTCACATTGCATGTTTCGGCTACCTTTGGTCTTATAACATGAATATTCTTTTCATGCCATTTAACTGCATTTTCATGTATTATACATGCCTATATACTATATTCATCCATTTACTATTCATTTATACGTATAATTGTCAACTATTCATACATGCAAATTATGTACATGATTTGGCCATCACAACTTCAATAGCATACACATTCATTTAAAATCGTTTTACCATATATTCTTCATTCATATACATATGTTCATCAAATACCTCAATTAAACTATTAAATATATAT
>CANXYI012279240.1:0-12551 GCA_948208565.1 Hura crepitans | reverse complement strand
TTCACTTCGGATTTTCTCCTTGAAATCTGGGCTGAATATTGCTTCAAATAGAAGAAATTGGGCCAAAAATGGATTTTTGGAGCTTAAGAATGGAGGAGCTCCATTCTTTGTTAATGCTGGAAATAGGGGGAGGAAATTTGTCACGTTGACTACTGGAAATGGCAGAAAAAGAAGGGTTTAACCCTTTTATACCATTGAAAAATTACGGTTTAGTCCTTAAACTTTTTTCTTTTCAATTTTGATCCAATTTAAGCTCATTTTCTGCAATTAATTACGCTAATATTAAATTAAATATTTTCTCAGGACATCTTAAAAATTGAGGCTCAATAAATAAAGAAAAATAAGGTAAAATAATTAATTTAACCATTTTTTTAAATATGTCCGATTTTAGAATAAATACTTTCCGAACTCGAAAAATTCTAATTCCAGCGCCAAAATACTAATTGGAATTTTTGAGTATCAAGTTATACCATTCTCATAATTTTCTGAGCAAATTTTAAAATATTTTACGGTTCAGCTTTGCTTTGGTCACTATTTCAAAGACACTGCCGTAAAATCTTCTTTTGCATTTTTGACTGATCAAATAACTTCCGATTAATCTCAAACTTTGCCTAAAATTATTTCATAACTAGTACTTTCACTCAGGTCACTTAGTACATCTCGGGTTTTGGAAGTACTATTCACCCCGGAAAAGCATTATTCACAAGGTGCAGGATTTTCAGGTTGTTACAATAATTTATATATATAATGACGGAACTAAAAGTTAGAAATATGGTTGCTAAAAATTTAAATATTCATCACTAAAAAGTATTAATGACAAAATATTTTTTTCGCTAAAAATATTAAAACTATATATATAAACCAGTCAATAATCGAGATAGATTAATTTTTTGAATGATGGACCGAAATCAAAATTGAAATTGAAAAATTAAAAATGTAAAAATTGTATTATATGTAAATCAGTTTTAATTCAAATCGATTTTCATGATTAATTATTTTTACAATTAATCATGAACACCCCTAATTATGAAGACGCAATCAAACAAAGCATCATCACATTTAAACAAAAAGAAAAAAAAGGAAAAGAAAGAACAATTGCCTCAAAGACTATCCAAGGAATGGAGCATTATTGTGACAATAACCGCTGAACCATAAAACATATAAACACCACGCGTACGTATTCACACAATCTTATCATTCTATATGATGATGAAATTAAGCAATTACCATTTTGGCGTGCAAAACCGAACCGAAACCGAATCGAAAATTTGACATTTTGGTCCATTTGGTTCGGTTTTTTCGGTTTTCGGTTCAATCGGTCCGGTTTTGTACAGTAATTTCGATTCAATCGGTTCGGTTCGGTTCTTGAAGGGCAAAAACCGAAAAAACCGAACCGACCGAACTTATTAAAACGACGTCGTTTTGATATAAAACGGCGTCGTTTTTTAGGTTTTATATATAAAAAATAAAAAAATATATAAAATTTCGGTTAATTCGGTTCTTTCGGTTCGGTTCTATAAAAAATCAAATTTTTTGGTTCGATTCTCATAAAATTTCGGTTCGATTCGGTTCTAAAAATTTCGATTCTTTCGGTTCGATTCTGAACCGAACCGACCAATTGCTCAGCCCTAATTTTGGCTTTCCTTTTTTCTCTTCACATCTCTTGTTTACTTCAAATGATTTTCCTCCCGATAATTAAAATAACAACCACATTTTTGTTATTGAAAGAAAAAAAATCTCATATATATAGAACTTAATTGGAACATTGAATATATAATGATTTTCTTCTTTTATTTAGATAAAAAGGAAAATCAGAGGAAGTAAAATGTATAACATTTTTTTCCTTTGCCAAATAATTATATCAAACAGATAATAAAAGGATGTAAGTTTTTTTTTTTTTTTTGAGAAAATCATGTCGGAGTTTACTTTGAAGAAAACTTCTTTTTTAAATCAATTTTATTCGGTCACTTAAGATAAAGTAATTAGAATAAAGCACTACGTTGAATTTTCAACCATTTTTTTAACCACTTTCTCTTTCTTTGGTTTGTTTCCTTCTTAATAATATATTCAATAGGTTGCATTGCATTACACATAATTGCATAATCATTTCTTTTATAGATGAAGCTATTCTTTTTCAGATAGTTAAATTGCATCTCAAATACTTCTTTTAGCTTATATAAAGATTCGATCAGGGCAATCATAAATTATTTAAATTTTAATAAAAATAAAAATATATTGTACCATGAAAAATTAAAAAAAAATGTTATTTTTCTGTTTTATTAATTTAAATTATCATTAATTCTTTTTAATTTTATAAAAGAATATATTAAAAAAATTAAAACGTCTCCAATCTTTTACCTACAATAATTAAGATATTAAATATACTGTTAATATTAAATTATCAATATCAAAAGATAAATTTTAAATATATGTAATAATGTCAATTTAATTTTTATCGAGATATCAAAATCTTAATTAAATCCAATCCAATCCAATCGTCCCATTATAAAATTAAAGCTATTCTAACACTTTTTTTTAATTTAAAAAATGATAACTTAGTGAGAGGAGAGAGTCCTAATTTGATCAGAATTATACATAGAGCAACTTTCAAATACACAAAAGGTTAAAAGGCGCCGTCACCTGAACATTGAGTGGGTAAAGTCCACAACAAGTAAATTAGTAATTTGCTATTTCCCATTTTATTTCAGGGCCAACACAAAAGAAATAACAATATTGTAAAAGTGGTTTCCACTGTCTACGTGTCAGTACGCTATAAAACTATACGGACGGTTGCAGACAAAGTAAGCTGAGAAGAGACAAAATAATAATAATAATAATAGTAATATTAATTTCTCGCCAATCAAAAAGCGACAACGAATTTGACGAAACCACTCTGGTTTTCTAAAACTATTTTTTCCACATCAAAACCGCCCTATTATTGTCCTGCGCTTCTTTCGCTCTGCGCGTCTTTATATTTCTTTCTCCATTCATCACTGTACATATACAGAAACTACTCTCTCTTTTCCTTTTTCTTGTTCAATTTCCTTGTTTACGCTGTGCCTTGAGCTGCGCGTGTTTGGATTGTTTTCTCGAGACAAACAATGGGGAGAGGTAGGGTCCAGCTGAAGAAGATCGAGAATAAGATCAATAGGCAAGTGACTTTCTCAAAGAGAAGGTCAGGTTTGTTGAAGAAAGCTAATGAGATCTCTGTTCTTTGCGATGCCGAGGTCGCTTTGATCGTCTTCTCCACCAAAGGAAAGCTTTACGATTACTCCACTGATTCCTGGTATGTCCATCTTCTATATCAAATAAATATACTTGCGATGTTTTTCAGATTTTTTTTTTCAATTGTTAACGATGAATTTCCCTGATAAATAAAATGTCATTTCCAACAATAATCAATACAAACAAATGTAAAATTCAAGCTATTAAATTAGTGGCTCCACTGTTAATTTCATGCAGAAAAATAGAACAAGAAGTAGAGAGGGAGTTTCTGAACGAGCTTGAGCTCACTGTGGTATTGATTTTATTCAGGACTTTGAAATACTTAATTCATAACCAACATTAAAACTCATTCTCAATAAAATAAAATTAACAAAAAAACTAACATTAAAACCTTATAAAATAAGAAAAAGATACAGTGAGTTTATAGCCTTTTGGACTATTTTAATCTTCAGGTTATAATATTTGGAAATAATTGGGCTTACTTTTGGTGCAATTCAGATTTTCCTGTTCATTTGTGTGTATAAAAGATATGCTACACAGAATGAACATGTGTGTACATGTATGTGTATATAATGGAGATGGAACCCAAACATATAATAAAATCCTGTTACTTTGATAATTAAGAGAGGAAGAGAATGCACATTCTAACCAAACGGTGGAGTTATATCCTTGGGATTAAACATTCTCTTTGAACTATTAATTTCTATTTTTTTTCCTTTTCTCTTTTAAATCTTTGAGGTTTGGTTACTATTATCATCATTACAGGCCATAAGTAAATTAAGTACTTATATAGCTAGAAATTGTTTGCCTTCTTGTGGTAATTGATGATCGTACCATAAGATGTGATGTGCACATTTGAACAACAACATGCTGCATACCAAGCACAGATTTCTAAATACCTTCGTTTATTACCTTTTTTTTTCTAGTTTTACTTTTATGCATGAAATTTTAAATCTATATCAAAGTAGAAAATTTAATTGCTTACGATGCATATGCAATTTGCGTCGTTTGATAATATCGAGTATTGGGTTTATTAGCTTTGTTTAGTGATAATAATTAACTCATCGAGATAATAAAAAGCTTTACTATTCAGGCACAGTAACAGTAAGTAGCATAAAGGGAGCAAACACCAAAATAGCGGCACCCTATTTTATTTTAAGTTTTTTCTTATTTTCTTTTCTTTTTCTCTGAATTGTGAAATAAGGAGACATAATTCAATACAAGTATATTAATTATGAGCATATGTATAAACTATTAAATTAAAATTTAAATGTTGATTAAATGTTTTGTATGCGTATTGAAGTAACATTTTAAAATAATAAGAAAAATTGAGATATGAAAAAAAAATAGCAAATATTGGGGTAGCTATTTTTACGAGTGGAAAAAAAAATTATACAAGCCGCTGAAATATAATCTAAAGTCTATTTTTGACCCAAAATGCGATAAGCTTTTTTTTTTTTTAAATATTGCATTCTGGTGTTTCTCACTTCAAATATATCCGCTTTACAAATATTTGTCAGTTATCAAAAGCATCAAATTCTTCTATTTTATTATTATTAGGATTTTGTTTCTTGTTAAAAAAGATTTTATTGCTGTCAACAGTGAACGACAAGCAAACTTCGAACATTTTCGCATACAAGTTCAAAAATCATGATTTGGATTTGACGTATTTTTCAATTAAAAAGTTTTAATTGAATGATAGCAATTTTATGATCTTTAATGGGCTTTCCAAGTAATCGACTGCGTTGATTTTGTTTTTGCATAATAAATTTTGTAGGAGGAAAATATTTATACATTATTCTTTTTTTTAAAAAAAAAATTTAGAGCAAGCACTTTCATCTAATACTATTAGACGAGGTAAGCACGTTGTCGCAAAATCCTTACGTATGGAGATATAGAATTTTACGAGAAAGGCATCGATTCCTACATCATGTACATGTCAAATACTCCTTTCAGGAGGCTGACCCATCTGCCCAAATATTTGAAGTGTTCAGCCATAAAGCTTGCTAAATCCCATCCCTACATTCTTTCCCTCGGCTCCAAAGAAAACAAAAACATATGTGGGCAATCTTTTTCATGCTCCCATAACTCACAAAATAACACCGAGATATTTTCTTAACATTCTTCTTTTTTTAGAAAAAATTAAGACTACTTTCAAGCAGAATAAGAGCTTAGGATTCCTATTCAAAGATGACGATGATAGTTGAGAATAAAAATGTTTAATGTATGTTAGTAAATTTTAATGGAGTAGGTGAAACAGACAAATTACGGCCATTGTTAGTGAGCAAGACTCAAAGTTTCTATAGCAGCAGCTTTATCAGGCATAAAGCAGAAAATGATAACAGCATAGGAAATGGGAGAGCAAGGAAACAAATAGGCAGTACACGAGCAAGTTTAAGGTACTCCCTTACTTTTTAACCCCGTATATATGTAGAGCCAAAGATCATTCTTGGTCTTTCCTCTTTCTAGAATGACTCCAATTAAGCTCATTAATTTACATAAATATAGTCAAAAACTTAATAAGGGCAAGAAAAATCCATTTTAGCCTTATGTCCTTGAGTTCATGCCTGTCAATGTCGACCATATAGAGAATCATTTGATGTGAATAGGTGCGTTGTAATGCTATATATAACAACTATTGAATGAAAGATATTTTGTGAGATTGTTCGTATTATATTTGTTTTCATTAGTAATAGCTGGACCAAATAATTAAGATACTTGATGTTACTTTTGAATTGATGGTTGAATTTGTTGCTACTGCCTCCGAAACTTGACCAAGGTGATTAAATATATCAAGTATCAACTTATTGTACCATTTGTTAAAATTTTTGTAATTTTGTTTAGATGACTTGTAGCCATTCACACCCAACGGAATGATTCATGCGTGACTGGTGCTTGGTGGTTTATTTCTTTTCACCTTGTAACGAAACTGTCTAGTGAACATAAAACGATTACTTGAACAAGGTTCGACGCATAATCAACATACTTTATGAAATTTATATTTCAAACTACTTCTTCAAGCTGTGGTTTTTTTAGCTTGATTTTTTAGATGTATCTTGATATGAGTAGGCATCTGGGGTTCAAAAACACACGCAGATAGGGAAAAATGTTTTAAATTTGTGGAAGGTATATATATATATATATTGTCTAACCCTCAATATCCAATATCCGGACCACTAATCCGCATTTGCACGAGTTACATTTTTAAACAAATAGAATAAGTAAAAAGACTATAAATTCCTTAGTTGATAAGAATTAAGAACGACTTCTTTCCTTTGAGGAAAAAGGAAAAGAAAATAGATAGCTTCTTTTGGCAGTTTTGGAGTGTGGAGATTGAGATAGGAGTCATGGAAGTCATTAACTTCCATTCTTTCAGAAGGAAAAAAGCTAAATTTGTGAGTCCTAAAAGAACTACTCAGTTCATTGAGGAGTTAAATAAAAACATCAACTACAAAATACGAAAAAGGTGAAAGGTCAAGAAGGCATATCGTTTGGTGGTTAGTTCTTGCAATAATTGTATAGCTCCAAAACCTGCTACTGTTTCAGGAAGAACGTTTAGGTTGATGGGAATTGAAATGTCAGTCTAGTACAGTCTTATGAAGCATTGATTGGGTGTTGGGAAATGAATGATCTGCAAGCTTTCGCAATGTTTAGACAATTTGAATAGTCACATTTTTTTTTATCAGATTTGATTAGTCACAGAACAATAAGTGGCAAAGAGGAATCAATTCCATGCAAGAAGTCTTATCAGGAGTGATACTTCACTTAGTTCTCTGGGCTAGGGTTAAGTGTAGAATAATGTATATAATTTTGCGTAGTACTTTACATGAACTTATGATCATTAATGAATTGAATGGTTATATATTTTGTCGCATCTTAATATGCAAAATATTACTAAATCAATATCTTCCAGAGATATCAAAACACTTGGGCCTATCACTATCGTCCGCAATCTTATCAAATCGATAATCTTGATGGATATGCACCGAGCCACTTTGTTATCTGTTAGAATCACATCGAACACTAGCAACATGGAAAAGGAAAAATGTTAGCAGCCAAACTTAGAAATCTTAGAGCCAGTAAAATGCTTTAATATCAATATTGATTTTAACAATTGATGAAGTTGGGTAAGTACGGAAAAAAAGATATCTGCATTAAGATTTCTGCTGGGTCATGCCTGAGATGGAGTGGCATATGTTTCAATTGTCAGCTGCAAGAGCCAAACTAAATGATATTGAGGATTGTTACATATAAATATATGACGATCTTTGCAATAAACAGAAAACAATTTTGCCTTCACCTGTGTTTTTCTCTACCAGTCTTGACCTTATTTTGTGCTCATCTTCGAGTTCTAAATCATGTCCTAAAAGATTTATAGGATCTCTCTCAATCGTGTGAGATTGCCTATTGTTTGAACCTTGATAGGAGAGATTCTTCTTCGAGTATGTTGGTTAGGAGTCATTTACATATGTTTCCCAAGTAAAGTTCTGCTTAGTTACAAAACCCGATAATAATGTTCTGACAAGTCTGAGTGAAAAAGTGGGTTTCAACCTTATGTCGCAGATGGTAGAAGTCCCTAAATTAAGTGCCAATTTATTGTACCAAGGAAAAAAAATCTCTTCTAATTAGCAGCTGAGATTCAAACATTTTTCGGTTGTTGGCAGCAGGCCAGTGGCAAGCAGTGACAGAAGTCATAAATTGGCTGTTACGGTGGTGATCAATTATCGGCAGGCGGCGGTCAGCCTCTGCGATTAGTGGCGGTAGTTATCCTTCATGGCTAACACACACTTATCAGCCCTAGTGATTAGGGTTGCGTAATTAGTTGGTTCGGATCAAAATCGAAACAAACTAAATAAATCGAAAATTAAATTTTTAAAATTTTTAAAATCAAAATTGAAGTTTTTAAATGATTGATAATCGAAATTTTAGGAGAACCGAATAAAATAAACTTTTATATACTTTATTTTTTATATATGAAAATATTAAAATAATATAATATTTAGAAGTTCGATTGATTTGATTCTTTTAATTTTTATCTTTTAAAAATTGAAATGATTACAATAAAATTTCTTTAAGGATCAATTGAAAAAACTGAAAATCAAATTCTCAACGATTTGATTCACCTTTTAGTTTCGATTCAATTTTACAAAGCATAATAATGGTTACTTATTAGCTACCAGCAATTTATAAGTATTTATAAAGCATTTAATATTTTTGCTGTCAAAATTGTAATATAATTTTATAATTTGTAAATGACTATTAAACATGGTTACATTATATTATTAATGTTAAAAAATTATAAATTTTTATTTATCATAATACATATTATAATTAATATAAAAATAATTAATTAAATAGTAAGAATATTTTTTCTAACTAACAATTAATTATTAGAATGTCACATATTGAAAATTATACAAAATTTTAGTATATTTTAAAATATAATTATTTTTATTTATTATAAATAGATAAACATAAGATAGAAAAGAATTATGTTGAACATTAAACATATAAAAGTCAATTTTTGATTATAAATAAGTTGATATTTTTATCTTTTTGTAAAAAACATCTTTTAGTACATATTTCAAATATTAATAGTGAAAAAGAATTTGAGTGTTTGATTTACTAAACCGCTAAATGTTAGAGCAAAAGGTCAACTGAACGAAACCTCAATTATTAGAAGCAAAAGAGTTGCGCGAATTTGGTATTGATACCTCTTTGGAATGGATTTATTCTGCCTAGATTAAACTTTATTAAGATAATTTAATTATTTTTTATATATAACATTTTATAATTAATTCGATTCACATATTTATTTGTGAATATCGTCCACAAAAGTATTATGGTTAGTATTGTAAAGCAAATCAGTAATAATCTTAATTTATCCCAGTTTTTTTTTTTTCCTTATTATCTATTTCTCTTGGCGATTTTTGTTCTCCATTTACATATGCCTTCCAATATACCACATGTATAAACTGGTCTAAAAGGCTACTAGAGCAAAGTTTTTTTAGCTTCTTTGATTTCCAATCTATTGTATTTCTTGAAACACTTATTCTAGGTGTTCCTAATAAATTTTGTTCCCAAGTTACATTTATTAGTTCTATGCATAACACCACAAGCATAGATTTGGATAGAAATTTTAGAAGTCTGAAAGAATTTTAAGAGTGTTAAATGATTATTTCAAGAATAAATATCCAAACAAAAATGAGACTTCAAAAGACTGAAGCAGAAGCAATTGAATTTTAGAATGAATGGACTGTATTAGGTTTGAAGTTAATTATGCCTTAATTATAGTTTCCTTGCATTTAAAGCAAAAGTTTGCAATTCTCTTGTGTGATTTTAGCCTTAATAACAATATTCTAGTAGAAACGTTAAGGGTTATCATGCTTAGATTCTGTAAGTTAAGATTTAAGGTCCATGTAGAAGATGAAAGAATTGGAAAATTTGAATATTATTGATTGTAAATGTTACACATATGCATCGAGAGTTATATTTAGAATAGACATGTACAACAGACAAATAAAGATATTAATACAAAAATCAAATAAGGCAACAACCCAGCATATTAAGTTAGATAAGAAGTAGAGTGCTAATAAGATCAGAAAATAAAATAAATATCATTCTTTATCACCCTCTTGCATGTTGAACTGGGGGTGGAATATGGTCAACTTATTACGAGTGAAAACAATTTATAAATAATTACGCTAATGTTGTTACACCATAACGTCGAATATGTCTTGAGTGGAAAGCCAAGCTTGGTTAGCAAAAATTGCATGTTTTTTCTAGAATTCTAAGAATCAAATTATTTCCAACAAAAATAACACCCCTAGTAATTTATTAACGACCATCAAAATTGCTACCCCAAAGAGAATTCGAATAAGCACTTAATGAAAATGTACCAGACTCGAAAGGAGAATGCCATAAGAAGATGTGCCATGAAGATAGCATAGAAGATGCTTCGCTATATGCCAATTTTGTTGTATTGGGCTATGCATAAATTGTGATAATTTATTGATTGAAAAAAAAAACAATTTATGATCTAGTAAATGTTAGGCACTATAGACCACCAATAATATTATAGAAAAGAGTTGGATTAGAAAAGGCTGGGCTATTACCAAGAGCCAATTTGTTAGTTGGAGTAAGAGGAGTAGAAATTGGTTTGTATATGCCTATATTAGCACATTAAATATCACCAATATATTTCTAATTATTTTCTGCCCTTAATTCGATTTTCACTCCAACATGTTATTTGATACCATAAACTCTTCTATTCCTCCACTTCCCTCTCTAGTCTTTCTATTTTCTCAACTTTTTCACTTTTGGCCTTTCAAGTTCTGTCTTTTCCTTTTAGCTTTCTTTTAGGAATATTCCTAACAATGGATGATAAGTGAAAGAATTAAGAACCCAGGAATGGGGGAGACAAAAATTTAGCAAAGAGACAAAAGGAATAATCAGAGAAAAGAGAGAAGAAAGAGAGAGAGAGTGAATGAGAGAGAAAATTTGATTAGATTTTTTCTTGTGTGGTCCTAATAGTGGACGTTACAAATATAAAGGCTGAGAGTGAGCTGTGCATTCTGCCTAGAAGCATGTGCACAGGTTATGCATTCCTTCACTGCCAATAGGTGCAAAAAGCTGTAAATAACTAACTATTTCTTAACTAAGTCTATCAGAATAAAAGACAATAATACCCCCCTTCTTACTTAACCCTTTTTCTGCTATATGTAACACTTTCCTTTCCTTCCCCAGCTTAAAGTTTCTTGAGGATTTTGCACCTTTCAAAAATGATGTCTGTGAATAAGCTTATCGAAGTTACATGGGAACATACATTTTCATGTGACCAAAGACTTTGGATCGTTTTTTAAATACAAGCCTTGGTTAATGAACATTTGATATAGAGGAGTTGTGCCTCTATAGTTGTGTCATTTTTGTCACACTAGAATTTGATAACGACTTTCTATCTCCATTTAAATGAATGCTTCCTTGGTCAATGTATGGGACTGAAATGGTAGTCATAAGGTAGGAAATTTGGATTGGCTATGCTTCTTCTTATCAAACCAAGACTTTATTTCTTTGTTTTGCATGCTATACTTTTTGCTTTTTTATCCAATCTTGGCATAGCGCTTTGGTTTTGATTCTTTTGAGAAAAGCTTACGAGACCTTGACTTTGTTGATTATGAGTTAGTCATTTCATTTGGCAACCTAATTGTGAATAAGAGGGTTATAAGTTTTTGCACAATTGCTTACCATTTTTACACTAATGATTCTTAATACCAAGAAAATAATGCAACAGGCCAAGAACCTTAATTGCAAACTCTTATTGCTGGTTTCTATCGAAGTGAAAAGCAAGGAGTTCTAATTGCTTAGAAGAACAATTGTTATGGTCTTAAAGTTATTTAGGCAGCATTTCTTTTTTTAATGGGATTCCTATATTAGTGTTTAGTCTAGCAATATTAGGGTTTTGTTTGCTGCCAAAATTGGTGTTTTGTTGCTGTGATTTTATTTCTATTTTAGTAATCCACTAATTAAAGGAATTCATAGTTTTCTAATTATAATAGAATCTTATTTTACTGGATTTATAACCTCTATTTAAGAAGAAAAAATTTAATCAATAAAACAGAGTTTAAATTTTCGGCAAAGAAAGTAAGAAGTAGACAACTCTCTTTAACGAGTTCGAAGGTGCATGATTCCCTTATAGGAGTTGCAATTATCTAACAATCATAGGCAAGAATGGAAATCATCGGGTGACTCAATCACAGACTTTGGACCCTAACGATTTAGTATCAAAGCCAAGTTTTATGGACAAGAAAACCTTTGATGAGAAAATTTGTAACTTGCTTCGTGAGGCTCAAACTCAGTACGAAGCATGAGTGGCTGTATTGGAGACGCAAGTTGATGTAAAGCTTGAACAAATTGAAACCTTGGTGAGTTCTCACTCAAAAAATGGGTGGAAACTTCTGCACATGGCATCTCTAATCATACCAATGAACAAGGTGCACTTGGGGTTCAAATCAATGGCAGAAATAGCAGTCGACCTATAACCACCCAAGATGGTATTGTGATTGGGAGAATAGTGTCCAAATACACCAAACTTTCCCTACATATGATGGATTAGATGACCCTTTTATTTGGCTCTATAGATACGAGAAATTTTTCGCCAACCAACATATTACACATCAAGATAAGGTTGGGTTGGCTACCTTTCACATGTCAAGGAGGCTTAGCTGTGGTTTTATAAGTTGGAATAGGATGAGCCAAATATGACATGGGAGATTTTCAAGGTTTAGTGTCTGCCACAGTTTGGGCTACCCATGAGAGGCAACCTACTA
>CANXYI012279198.1:0-15503 GCA_948208565.1 Hura crepitans | reverse complement strand
CCAAGTATATTTCTTGCACTAGTGAACAAGGCAAATCTCAACCAATCAATTGAAAAAATCTTCATGATGTTTGAACGTTGGTAAGTATTAGCAAGGTATCTTTGGGCCTAGCCTTACAAGAGCAGATATCTATCGCCTACTTAGTATCAGCTAGCCACTAGTAGCCTATAAATTCATTCAGTATTTTCAAACTAATTATTTCAAGCTCTTGCTAGAGGGATGTACTGGGCATTATTAAGGTCCAAAAATTTCTAGGCTAAAATGGAATTCAAGAGGATATGCAAACCACATCTGCTAGTGTTATAATTCCTTGGAAAAATGCACATCTTATTATTTTGGCTTATGGAAACATCCAAAGCAAGTAGTTTTAATTGTTTAGACTCTGCTGATAATAGTTTCACCTTTTAGTTCTTTTATATTAGGTCAAAAGGCATAGAGCACAAGTCATTTAAGAAAGAATTAGTTCACCTGTGCAAGTAATTAGAAAGCCAATTGTAGAGAATGCCTGAAATACAGAAGGTGGCTCGGTTACATCATATAGGAAACTTTAACTCAAAGTAACCAAAGATTTGAATCACAAATCTAAAACCAAAGAAGTAGAAATTTAATGAACAAGAACATATTTGCATAATTATATCATATACCTTACTGCTGATGCATTGACCTGAGGTTCCTTGTGAAGAAAATACTAGAATGGGTTCCCAAAAAAAAAAAAAAGCAGAGAGAGATCAAGAAAAACCAAATTATCCACTTAACAAGTGGCTTTTGACTAGAAGCTTAAAATCAAATGAATGGTTAGCCTTGCAATATCGAATTGCCATAAGTAGTAACTTTGAAATGTTAATCTTGGTAATAAAAGGCCTTTGTTTATTTGCATGTAGAATTTGCCTCGACAGTGAATCGCTTGTGTTAGAACCCATGATCCATGACTCCTTGGGTCAAAATGACCCTAACTTCTGGTTACCCAAAGCCTCACCTCATGTGAATCTTAATACAAGTTAACAGAAAATTTGAATTGTTCTACCTGACCCCTTTCATTCTGCATAATTATCTTCCAAACTGCTGTGCATCGGATTTAGAACAGAGGGCAGAGATTCAGCAGTTCTCTCTTTTCTTCAGGAGTTCACACTATGGCCCAAAAGCCTCATATCTTTACTGAGCAAGTCCAATGTGAAGATGATGCTTTCTGAATCAAGATGAGAATTATCTCCCATGACAAATTCATGGACAACACATCTCAGCTCAATCCAGCTTGAACCTCTATTCTTTTTAACTCGATTTTCCCTGATCATTGTCCTCACTCTAGCAAAATCATCCCATTGTCCAGCATCAGCATAGATATTACATAAAAGAACATAATTTCCAGAATTATCTGGTTCAAGCTTAAACAGTTCAGCTGCTGCAACTTCAGCAAATTGAACATTCTGATGAACTCTACAAGCAGAAAGCAGAGCACCCCATACCGTCGCACCCAGTGCGACGGGCATGCTGCATATGAGGCTATAAGCTTCTTTAAGCAACCCAGCGCGACCAAGGATATCAACAACACAAGCATAGTGCTTTTGTGAGGGTTGAATTCCATATTGGTCAATCATCTGTTTGAAAAACCACCTGCCCTCATCTACAAGGCCACCATGGTTACAAGCAGTCAAAACACCTAGAAAAGCCACTCCATCAGGTTTTATATTTGCCTTTTGCATGTCAGAAAACAAAGAAATGGTAGCTTCACTGAGTCCATGATTTGCACAGGCTGCAATCATTGTGCTATAGCAAAGCAAATCTTTCTGTTCAACCTTTTCAAACACTTCCACTGCCCTCTCAATGCTTCCACATTTTGCATACATGTCTATTAAACTAGTGGCAACTTGCAAATTTGAATGAAGTGAAGGTCCTAAAAACTCACAAATGACTGATTCAGCAATATCCAGAATTCCTAACTGAGAACAGGCCGATATGATTCCCAATATAAAAGTCTCGTCAGGCTTAATACCTTGTTCCTTAAAGGATTTGTACAAGTCCAAAGAACTACGAGGCTGCCCATTTTTGGCATAACCTCCAATCATGGTGGACCATGCAACCAGGTTCTTATCAGGCATCTGATCAAACAAAGACCTAGCAGCATCCACATCTCCAATTTTAATGTACCCATCCATCATCATAACCCAAGATGCAACATTTCTCTCTGGCATGCGGTCAAAAAACTCTTTTGCGGCTTCTAAATCCTCTGCTCTACAAAACCCAGAAACCATCAAATTCCAAGTCCAAACATCATGAATTGGCATCATTTCAAAAAGACGCCGAGCAGAAACAAGGTTGCCTGCACTTATATATGCAGATACCATAACCTTCCATGATGCCAAGTCTTTTTCAGGCATTCTCTCAAAAAGAACACTGGCCTCCTCCATGTTCCCAGCCTTGACATATCCCTGAATCATACTAGTCCACGAAATCAAATTCCTTTCCTCCATGATGTCAAAAAGCTCGCGTGCACAATCAACTTTTCCATTATTTCCGTACCCCATAACCATTGAATTCCACGAAACTACATCTCTTTCCTCCATGAGATCAAACACACGTCTTGCACAACTCACTTTTCCGCACTTCATAAACAAATCAATTATCGCATTTTGCACCATCAAATCAAACTCTAATCCAAATTTCAAACTAACCCCATAAACTGCCTTTCCATCTCTGACTTTCCCCAGCCTAGCCAAAGCCTTAAACACTGATGCAATAGTGAAATTCAAAGGTATAACGGATTTTCTATGCATTTTGATAAAAAGTGCAAATGCATTTTCATACTGTTCATTTTCAGTGAACCCGCGAACTAATGCTGTCCAGAGAAATGCATTTGGTTCAGGGATTTCATCAAACACTTTGTGAGCATATGAAATAGCTCCAAATCGGGAGTAGCTCCGCAGGAGTGCATTCAAAGTGAGGTCTGAGGAGGTGAGGGAGCCTGAGATCAAGAGACAGGCATGCATGGATTTTAGAACGTTGAGAGACCGGCATTTCTTGATGAGATTTAAGAGGGATTGGTTCATTTCATGGCGCCTAAATAATTCGACTGGTTCCAACAGTTAAAGTAGATTTGGCGCTAAAACAGACTAATTCAGTAATTCTTGCAACTGAGAAAAGAAGCAAAAAAAAAAAACGAAGACTTATTGGACAACTGAATAAAAAAGATGAGCTTTTTCAAGAATCAAATTACAGGCGTAGCCAGAAGCGAATAGCTAAAAGAAGTCAAAAGCAGCGAACGTAAAAGAAATTCGCGAAGAAGACAGAGTCATCTGGATTTATGGTTTGCTTTGCTTATATTGTCCTTTGCATTCACAATTCTTGGTTCGAGCCACAACCAAATGCCTAGATCATATCTGCTACATCAGATTATCTGTTTGGGAAATTAAATAAGGTGATGTTGGATTTTACTAAACAGTTGCCCTTCATTTCCAATTCGATGACAACTGTTTGAACAATTTGCAAGAATCGGAATCTCCCACAGGGGAAACCACAAAATAGTTTTGCTATTCGTTCCCTTAAATTTGCATTGAGTGCTGGCGATTTCACATTGAGATTGATTCAAATTTTACTGTGAATCCGAATACGACGACAACCAAAAAGAAAACCTGAAACTCCTAATAATATTTGTGTAAATCAGAATATTTTAACACTCAGACCATAGTCAACAACATGGCGTAAGACGGTAACTGTTGTGGTCTAGACAGCTGAATTTCCTAAAAATTCCCGGACTCTGTTCAACTAGAGACTTAAAACTGAATTTATTAGCTATCCAACAGTCGAATTAAGCAATTTGCTGTGAGTACAATGTACAAGCTGTAAATAATGTTGGGCTTCACCCGCCTAAAGTATGTTCCTGCCTCTGCTTTTCAAAGTAATCTTGCTTAAATATTCTGCTCATAGTCTTGCCCTTGAGCTCCAAGCCACATTGAAATTTCCCGCTCAAAAAAAAAAAAAAATCAAATTACATTCCCAATTAGAAACTTCAATCAATTTCAGGTTTCAACTGCGATCTCATATCAGTTTAGCTTGTCAGAAAATTCCTGCCATCTGTCCTTTCTTGTCATCCTGATCTTCAAGAAGGCTAGGCATAAACAACATCCCCTCATGATTCTTCGGATGCACTGCAACCACATATCTCGCGTTTAAAGAGCTCTAACATAGAACAGGCCTTCCTCCTACTTTGATATAGATCACTGTCACCCTCTATCACTTGATTCCTGAATTTTGTCACCATCACCGTTGTTACCAGACACAGAACTATCGGTACTCTGATCAGAAACAACTACCACAGCGCGACTCTCAACCGAACTCTCTTTTTGGTGTGAGTGCTCATCCTCCTGAGTTGTATCAGCTGATTCCGTATATGTAATACCGTATCTTTGTCCATGTGTTAATCCGGGGCAAACCCCCTGCAAATGCACCAATAGAATAAAAACCTGACAGAAAAGAGATTTTCCAATAATCCAGGGTCCGCTTTCTTTATTCTTTGCTAGTTCCCATAAAGCTTAATGTTGAGAAAATACATTTAAATTCAAAATGATATGACCAGGCATGGATACTAATTACCAATTTCTGTTATGACCAATGAAATCACTTTTATCTCCATAAGAGGATAGAGAACTGAAAATAATCTTCAGTATGCATCACATAGGATTAACCATGTTTCCAAGGTATAAACATAAGAAAATGAAGGGAAGAGTCATAAGCATTAAAGGGATTGGGTGCAGAAACGTTAAAAAACTATATATGGAGATGACTCAATACCAACCTTCATTAATCCTGATGTAGAAGATGACTCGAAAGAGGAGGAACCAAACGGATATCCAGTCTGAACTCGACCTCTGTAGAATGTACTACCATTAGTTTCTTGGGGATTCATTGAGAGATCGGATTTTGTAGATTCCTTTTTGCTTCTACAGTAAGCACCAAAATACGAACAGTGTTCATGTACAAGAGAGATTTGAGGAGTTGCAGGCAATAAGTGCCCTTCCGTGCTGAAGATGTACCTGTCATTAAATAAATACATATCGACAAAACATGAATAAGAGAAAGAAATAGAAGGGAAGTTTATTGACGCACGACCATATGTAACTTACAAGGACAAAGCTCTTACTTGTATGGCCCATTTTCCACAAGGTTATCTGGACCCGAACCCAAATCAAAAAGAAGCCATAAATATTTCACCTAAAAAGTTTGGAAGTTAGCTAACAAAACAAAACAATACAGGAACAGAAGGAGAAATTTATGGAGCAAATGTCAACTAGAAGGCAAATGCTAACATGTAGGAGGATGCCCTTATATTTCTTAGAGAAGTTATCCGAAGTTATCCGAAAGGGAGAAAAACTTGTTCCCAGTCCATCACAGGCCAAATGAATGAGCACATAGGAAACCCAGAAACACCACCCTAAAAAAAACTTTCAGAAGACCCCCCGAGTAAAAGGCTGCAATTGGAGAATAGGGTTCAAAAAATTTCGTCTGGCAAAAATGTGGCACTCTACAACATTAGAAAGGACATGTTCAATTCTTGAGACATCTTTGTTGCCAACAATATAAAATGCACTTTAATAGCACCTATAAAACATACAATGACACCAAAAAAAGAGAGGAAAAAAAAAAGCAACTATCTAGAATTTTGATATCAGGCAACCCCATCCAGGAAAATGGATGTTTTCATTCCATTTGCGAATGATAGGAAGCATCACAAATTGTCTGAACCAATTTAAACTGAATTCTTACTGTTTCAGCAAGGAAAAAGCTCTCCATGTGATCTTCTTGCTTGTGAGATTCCACATCTGTTATGTGACAATATCCACAAGGACAGCGAGCTCCATATTGCAAGCTAGCAACCATGTCCCTCCCAGCATCGAGATATCTACAAAGAGTGGATTAAATTACTAGTAAAAAGTGCAGCGCGTAATAAGAGTTTTCTGCATTAAATAAAGCCAACAAAAATGGTAAAAAGAAAAAAAAGAAAGACCAATATATTAGTTAGCAGGAAAGTACACACACACACACACATTATTATTTTTAAAAGAGTTATGTTCCAGAATTTTTTTCTCAAATTCTAATACAACATTTCCAGGAAATTTTAGCCTTCCCTAAATTATATGCCATATAATAAACGTATTCCCCCAAAATGTGGCTTTGTAGCAGGAGTTAGCAGTTAGAATCCAACAGCACACTCCTTGGTATGTTGGTACTGTAAGTTGATATGTTAATTTTACGTACTTACATATTAGCATAGAAGAAGTTTAACGCACCAATACTCTGGTTTCTAGATTTTCATTTAGACCTAATCACCTATGCGGATAACCCAATAGATTCAGAATTTAATGATCTGATTTTTTCCAAATCAAATTATTGAAAGAATTTTCTTTTGATTCCCTATTTTTCCTGTAACAACTAAAGCCTTCGAAGACATAATCATCTACTAAATAATAATGAAAATCCAATTTAGATAAACACACTGATTTTCGCAAATAGACAAGAAATATAAATGAATCCACTAAATTTTTGAATCTATAAGAAATATTTAACTATATAAAGAAAGAGAAATAGCTCCTGTATTTCCCTTCAGTTAGCTGCACTGGAAAGTATTAAAGGATATCCTCACCTGGGATCTCTAGTAGCTTTGTAAAGCCAATACGTGCTTTCTATTAACTCTGGACGGAGTGGATAACTCTTCTGCCCATGCTATAAATAAATGTAGGGAAGCAAATTATACAGATACAGTAGGTAACAGTACAATGAATAAGATGTCCAATACCACTAGTACAATATCATTAACAAATAAACATAGATACAGATATAAAAGCACAAGGAGATAAGAGTATGTTAGGCAATCAGCCTAATTAGTAATGAATAGCTGTCCAGTGTCAATGGCAGATGCCTAAAGCATGAACAATTATAGGTCTGGTAGGGATTTTACATATTTTTTATTAGTTATTTAAAGAGGGACTTAGTTGTTGCAACTGCTAAATTCTTCATCAACATAATCTACACTGTGAATGATTGTGTCCTGAGGTTCTACAATAATTTAGCATTCAATTTAATCAACCAAAACATAATCACTTCAGATTCTTTAATGGAGATACGATAATACATTTACACACACAACATTTGTCTATTGGGTTCCAACTGAGAAGAGAATACCTGAACATTTAGAGTTGCAAGATTAAAACCTTCAGGTGTAAAACCATATCTTCTCCAGACACTAAAGAAGGCAGCATGTGTTCGAATAGCAGGATCAACATCTCCTGCTAGAACCTTGCAAAATAAATATAATTTAGTCAACATTATGTCAAATCACCATAGATATCAAAACTGGCTATTATTTTATGGTTCAAAAGCTAGAATAAATTAAAGCAAAAAACCTGAAGGCCTGGCCAGAATGCCTGCAAACTGTTGAATAATGGCCAAACAATAGCAGCAGAATCCATATTTACCTCTACATACCTTCAGAAAAAAATGTAATGTTCACTTTCATTTTTTAGAATTTAAACCTCAAAGGAGGAAAAAGAGGAGAAAATACTAAGACCGGTCAGCCTATAGACGAATAATGATATCCATTCGCTTTTACCAAGGATCATTAAAAAGATATTGCATAGCAGCTGCATAAGCTTCTTGGAAAATGAACAGATACTCCTCATCTCCAAATAATAAATATGCCTGAAAATTCAGGGAAAAGTTCACCAACAAACTTCAATAAAATGAAAACTTATCTGTAATTAATGAAGTGGCTTTCTACAAGATCTATGTATCAATCGAGTGCCTTTCGTAACATTTATGGCATTATATCATAGGCAGAATGGAAGAACAGGAGTCATGCAGATAACCCAAAAAATCAGAATAAAAAACTTAATTGAGTGAAATAAACAATTACCTACAACTTAAATAGGCACTTGGACAAAGAAATTAGAAAAGGATTCAAGCCCCTGAGTGTTTTAACCTTAAAATCTTCCAAAAAAAATGGGAAATTTAGTCACATACCTTTAAGAGGTACTCATAGAAAGAGTCAATGCTTGTTCCTATTCCTGCATCCTGCCAATAAACAAGAAGAACTTCATGGAGTTGCTTAACTCATGTAAACTGTCCTATATGAAATTTGACCCATGAAGCAAGTCTAACAGCAGCTTGACTGAAAAAGGAAAAGAATTCAAAGGAATGCTATTTGGGCTAGATAAGTAGTTCAGGCCAGGAAAGGAAAAGGAAAATATTAAAAAACAACTCTCTCTGCAGGAAATATAGCAAGCTACACAAACTAAAACCTTTTACAAAGCATAAAAAAGCTATCAAAATTCATGCAGTATGCTGACCATGGTAAAACGTTCAAAAGTCAAGAGTGAAAGTCTCACTCGAGACAAATTACCAGTATATGACATGCACAAAATAATTTCCTAGAAGACATCTGGATGAGGTAAGAGTTCCTTTTACTATTTTCTTAAGTAACTCATGTGTTCTCTCTCTCTCTCTCTGTGTTTACTAGTAGGATGGATAATTTACAGTCCATAAAGGTAAAATCGTAAAGTTACAGTAAATGTAATTGGTTTTAGACATCCTACATATATGAGGGAATTACTTAGACACTAAAATTTTGCTATTAGGTGAAGGTAATCTTCAAATGAAAAGCCCTTAAAGAATTTAAATATGTCAGTAGAAATAACCTTTTGTGTCCATTCACCAGTAAATACATTGATATGAGCACCAACTAAATTTAGTCTTGAACGGCGTGTCCATAATCCACGAACAGCATTCTTGGTAACTTGCTCATAAACTGCATTTTCAAAAAGAACAGGAAAAGGACGAGTAAAACTATGTTCACAGCCAACAATGAATTTGGGTGACATGAAATCAAGGATGAAAAATGAAACAATGTACAAGGTTTAAAATAAACAAAAGCAAGGCTTTTATATGAGCTCCTTTACAATAGCTGTTTTGCCATAAACTTTCTAGTGATAGCCACCCTTTTCTACAACCAATGAGCCCATCACAGCATTTTCCTGCAAACCTCATTTGTCCATTACCAGTTGCTTGGCCTTTACCTCACTTTAATACAAACTTTTTCGCTGTTCATGGGAAGTGCTTCTCATAATGGAGGTAAGTCAAACCATTTATGGAGTAAATTCACATGGACAACAATATCTATAATGGACTCTTTTACTGTCTCTATCTCCATTAAGTCTCAGAAAAAAATTCGAAACCGGTCACAGTTGGGTTATGGATAGAAAATAATAATTTAATAGCCTACTAAAAATAGAATTAACACTTACTAGGATTGTTTGTCAACCGGCTAAGCACCCCAAATTCCAAAGTCAAAGTTCCCCCACCAGCAGTTGATGTTATCTAAATGGGTTGAAATTGGAATGTTAAAAGCTGAGCAATTGTTAACATGATAAAGTTACATGATAAAATTACATGATAAAACTTGATTGCAATTAACGTGTTCTGGTAATACACATTGCAGAAAATGATTTGTGTATGTGACTCAACTTTCCACACCAGAGAAAAAAGCAATTGCAGATTACAAGCAAGAACAAGCATATACCTTGCTTTCATGTTCATCAACCCCATGCAACAGATTGACAGACCCAAATGGAATTCCTGCAATTCATCATCACTTAAACTGGAGAAGCAAGGACATTATGTAATTGGAAGGCCAGTATTAAAAATAAATAATGCTTCAGCAATTTAAAATTAGAAGGCAATAGTAAACAATTTTCCACAAAGCAAGGTGAAAGCCACAGAACATTTCCCTCAAGCTAAGCTTTAAGAAGAACCAGGCAAGAGCTCTCATATAATCTATATAACAACTCAGAATATTACTAAAGCTTTTACCAGAGCACTGGTGTCAATACTTAAACTCATTCATACTGTTAAAAGTAGGCATCACAAATCTCATATCTCTCAGAGATTTAATGAAAAAGATCACAAGATATGCAGCAAATGGAGTCCAGCAGTTATACCAGTTGGAGTATCAAATGCAGGCAACATTCTTTGAGCCAGATCCTCCGCTAAGTGAAGCAATTGATTCTCGTATGATGGAATTCTCATACCCTGCAACCAAAAGATCAAAACAACTCTATTTTCAAACACAAATGATGAAAGGGCAGATAAGTATGTACACATTGCTCCGGTGTAGTCTAGCAGATCCAGCTTTAAAGCTCTAGCAATATAAGTTACCTACCACTTATATTCCCATGCAATTAGAAATAATTATAACGCTCTATTAACACAAAGAGCAAAGGTCATTACAGTTTATCATAGTTCTAACTGAGGAATAGAAGTTTATGCACATGTAAGGGGCATCAATCTGTGCGTATGCAAATGCAATGGTGTAACTATCTCAAAGAGAATTTTAGATTTGAGAGTTTTCTCTTGAATACACTTTCGAGTTGCACAAGGGATGCATACCCATGAAGTTCAATATAAATGCCAATCAAATTTTCATCAAGCATGCTAGCTAATAGCAGCTATAAAATGTGGGTGTAGAGGACAATGGTGAAAATACCGTAGCATAATCACTTGCAAGTAGATGAGCTGAGAGTAACCCTCCAAGAACTCGGATGGTAGTCTCAAAAACAGATACTGTTTTATTCTGCAAAAATGATACAAGAAACTAAGTAGTTTGGATGCCTGACCAAACTTATAACAGCAAAAAGGTTACAATTCAATTCAATGTTTCCTGTTGAAATTTTTAATCATTTAGAATATGACAAAATGTGAGCTTAAAACAAATATAAGAAGAAAAGGCTTACTCACTATATTGAACCGAAGATTTTTACCAATCCATTCGACAGAAGAAGTGAAGTGCTCTCGGTCACCGAGTAGAGCCAACATATCTAAGGAATCAATCTGTGACAGAATCAGGACTGTAATATAAGACAAATTTCAACTCCAGTGCTCATACACAAAGAAACAGGAACTAGCATCTAACCAACCAGAGTCAAGGCATAACCGCCAAGGGAATCTTCTCCCTCACATGATAGAGGTCTTAATTCGTCAAGTGGAAAAGCATGATTCATGTATCCATTAAAAGCATGATAGAACATTTCGCGAACCTATGACATTAAAATTAAAACATTATATAACGAAAAAAAAAGCCTGAAGATTAATTCCAGAATTGGACAATTCAAACAGTCTTCAGTCGACATATAAACAGTGCAAAATGGTTCATTAAGTTACAGAAAGAGAAATATATATTCTTGTTTATCAATATGAATACGCCCTTGCTCACATTAATATTGATAGAGTAAGTACGAAAGCAACAATATAGTAGCAATTTTTAGCCATTTATTCAACAATTTCCGAGTTTCAGTATTCATAATAATAAGAAAAGAAAAGAAAAATATGTCCATCAACTAAAACATCACATAACATTAAAAAGAAAAAAAAAAGAAAGGAGTAAACTTTATCTCCTGCACTATATTATTGATCGAAACAATTCTAAAATGAGAAAGGATCAATCGACAATGAAGGATGAGCAAGCAACGGCAGATCCTGCAGACACTTGAGTAGCAAATACCGAAAATAAAGAGTAATTTAATTGAAATAGAAAGGGATTAAGAAAGAGGATAAAATAATGATTAAGGGAATTGAGTTACCTCGTCGCGGAGAAGTTTGGCTTCCTCAGGAGTGACGCCATCTGCGAGGGTTCTGTGGGTAAAGACACAGATGATTAAAACAAAAAGCAAAAACTGAGCCCATCGGATCGATGGTTTTTCCATTTTAGTTTATTCAAACTCTAGGGACAGCTTCTGCTGCTGCTTCTGTGTTGGTTTGTTTAACATTGGTGTCGAGTTTTTAGATTTGATGGCGTGCCCTGCTTTTAGCCTTTTACCATGAAAGATAAATCTGCCGACGCCGAACTCCTTCACAATCCCAGCCAACTACGACGTCTAAATTACACAACTTTTTTTTTTAATTATTATTATTATTTTAATCAAAACATATAAAATTGGAAAAACCAATCAATTTGTAGAAATTTTCCAAGTAAAAATCTGATGACAAAAGTACCGATCAATCAAGCAGCGCGCTGTCTGCTTTTAAATCTTTTTCTTTCTCTCTTTTTTTTTTTTTTTTGAGATATTAAAGAATCTCATAATAGAATTTTGATTTAAAGTGAATTAAGCTGTGATTTATCTCGTAATAATACCTTATATTTTAAAAAAATTACATAAAATGCTTAGATAAATTATTTAACTACAAACTTCATTTTTGAAAATGAATTTTTATGTTTGAATGATTAGTTACGCAGCTAGACTTAAAATTGACAAAACTTAAATTTTTATCCTCCAATTGCAAACATAGCAATTTAGTTAGTATCCAATAGAGTAAAAAAGAACTAAATTTTATCAATTTGGTGTATATAAAAAATTAATTTATCGACTTTAAATATGTAATTAGACAATTTTTGTCAATTTGAGATGTGCATAAAGCCATTTACAGAAATCAAATATGTAATAATTAAATAATTTTAAATATTTATTATATACTTTCTCTATAATTTTAACTAATATAATTGTTTATTATTTTGTTTAAAATGAGAGATTATGAGAAAAGTATTGATAAAACAACTGAAATTCGAATGCTAAATTTTACAATTTTAAAGAATATCCTAGGAGTTACCAGATTTTAAATAAAATAAATGCAAATTGTTATCAGGTGAAATTAATATGCCAATATGAACTAATGATGAAAGCCTCCCCTAGCCAGTATACCTCACATTCTCTTCAAGCAGAGTAGATTTTAGCTTGTATCATTGAAGCATGAAACAAAATCTTCAAAAAATTTAAAATAAAAGGGATGTTAAAAGAACATGCTAATCAACAACTGCATGACAGCAGTCTTCCAAAAAGAATTCTGAAGTAAACCCACCACCTTTCTAGAGATGAGATGAGATGAGATGTTCATTCAGGGGAGCATCAAGCACGGACTCCTGACTGTTTAACCAGTAAAATTTACAAATATTTTATGCTCAAGGAAGAACTGCAACACCGTTTCATTGCCACCTTATGACTGTATCCTTCAACTGGTTATGATGGAAGTTACATAAAGTCTCTGATTCATCCAAGTTATGCCTGCGAAACGAGGGCAAATCAAACTTCTAGACAGTAACAAGTAAGATTTCACAAGGAATACAAGCTACCCATGAATGTACATCCTTAATAAATAGCTGTGCAACAAAATGACTTTCAATTCACTAGAAAAGGAAAGATCGAATGTCAGTGTTTAGTGATAGCAGACATCACGAATGGCTCCCGCATCCCATGCATAGATGGCGAAGTTACAACTTACAATGAAAGTGAGGGGGGGAAAACGGGAAAATATAATTAAGGGGCAGAAGGAATCATAAACCAAAAGTTTTACCTGTTGCTTTTTCTTCTTTGGCCTTCTCTTCCTTCGAGGTTTATGAGCGTCAGAGTTTGAACTTAGATTACTACTATGGCCCGTCCTTGTACCTGAAGACCCCCCCGCTTTAAAAGAAGATCCACTTCTGCTACTTGAAGTATTGCTCGAAGTAGATATTTTAGACCTCTGTGCCCATGAATTTTTGCTAGACGAAGCTCCAAACCTTGATTGAGCACGTACTGCATTTGATTTAAAGTTCTTTGAAGGCCGAGGAGGAGGCATTAGAGCTCTAGCAGACATCTCCCTCTAAAAGAAAACGGACATGGGAAAAGAAGATAATGAAAAATATAAAACTGCTAATTGCTGTATCTTGTTTTAGAGGATGAAATATCCAGATAAGATAGATGACCTGGTTCCTTTCATCACTGGACATGCCAGATGCTGCTTTGCCAGAAGTACTAGAAGCCTGCTCCCTGAGAAGTTAAAGATAAAAATTAAATATGCAGCCTGCATGGCCTAAACAATTTGAATGCAAAGAAAAAAATATTACAGCAACTAGCTAACGTACATCTACCATCATATGTTAAAAAATATGTTTCTCGTGGTCTTAATTGATAACACATGCAACTCACAAACAATGAGGGGAGCTGAATGCACTCCTGTTAATAAGAGGAAAACGATAATGAATTCTTAGAACCCATCCCAACCTCCAACCAAAATAAGTGGACATACCTCGTACTTTTATCAGTCCATTCATCATCTGCATTTGCTTCATCACTTGATGTTCCAGTTAAGAAGAAATCATCTTCACTCAAATCCAAAAGTCCATCATCCTCACTTCCTGTCTCTGTAGAGTGAACCCCAGAATCAGCATTGTTTGCAATAATATAACAATATATGATACAAAGATAATACATTTGAAAGGTGAAATAGCTTTTGTGAAAAAGCTACTTTTATCTATGCATTTGAAAAGCCTTCCAGCTTTCCTGCAGTGAAAGAAATTATTTGGTGGTTAGTTTCACCTGAATTCAAGTTCTGATAAAGCTCTAAGCTTAGAAAGGCTTACCCCAAATTTAAGGGGGAAAAATTAAATTATTACTACTGTCTGCAATGACTCCACGTTTAGCTTTTACTCAAGGTCTCACTTTTCGAACATAAAGTGCCATGCAAGAGATGTAAAAGTTGGTTCTTCCTAGTTAAGTGTCTTTTGGACTAAAGGGCGTAAACTTTAATATGCAAAAACAGTGTGCAGTGGAAGGCCAACAACCAGAAACAGAATAACATAAACTAGAAACAAACTATACCAATTATAATCAACTTAATCCTAAATTTGCTGCAAAACATATGTAGGAGTCTGCTTAAATTTATAAACTATATCTCAAGAGGATAAACCAATTGCATGGAAGTTCCACAATCCTAAGGATCATCTCACCCTTTTCTCCCTAAAAAACAGCAAGAACAACCTCAAGCCACTGAGTCACATATTAATTTAGCATAGTCCACTACATTTTGAAGTAAATAATATGAGATAAAAGCCTTAAATATAGATTCTGGCCATGTAAGAATTTGAAATGAATTCAGGTGTACAGTCCACCAACTTTGTTATAATCCCAAGATATTTCTATCAAATGACTACTTTATTGCTTATTGACAGAGATGTATGTTATCGATAGTGTGGTCAAAACATGTCATTTGAATATAAACTATGAACCAAACAATCTAAACTCATATTTTTGAAAGCATCCACTATGTAACGCTTTGCATCTGCCCGAAGGCATGCAAATAGAAGAATTAAGTCTGTAAAACATTCACCAGAAAAAAAATGCTGGAAAGAGTAGAGGACAAGATACCTTCCAAATCCTTCCCACTGGCAGCAGCAGCAATTAAATTGGCTTTAATCTGCTTGCGCAATCTATTTCTAATATCAACAATTTCTGAATCATCTCCTCCCGTAAATAAGGATACATACTTCTCAGTCTTGGGGAAAAACTGCAATTTGCAAACAAAATTAGCTATGCAGTATTTTCTATATCTTCATCTCATTAGCAACAAGCAATCATAGATGATGCAGATTCACTAGCAAAACTTCCCGCATAGAATTTTGGATCCAAATGAATAGCAGCAAAAATATTAGA